>CM052141.1:1356821-1475461 GCA_028454255.1 Halictus ligatus | reverse complement strand
GAGCAAAGAGTAATTGGTTCGGTAGACGGGTAACATACTTTAAAACTGATTTATTGAACATGACATAAAAATCACGATACATAATAATGGATAAACCGAGTCTATTTTAAGCTTCGAAACTTTAGATTATACTGATCGTTTGTTACGTTCGCGTTGTGAAATGTCTTATCAAAACGCTAACAGATTCGCTTTATTCCGTACAAGTTTGCGCATAGGTGAAGGTCTTGTGGAATGTGCACCCGCCGCCATGTTGGTTCGCTTCGGCGAACGTCGCCGTTCGACGGAAACGTCTCCTATATTAACCCTTTGCGCTCGAAGCTCAAATGTTTGCACTCGAACATTTTTTCCGACTTGGAATATTTCCATTCTGTGTACACAAGAGCCCAATATACACCCAGTGGCACTGACATTTTTCTTTTTCAGTAGAACCTTGAAATTACGACTTTTTTCTTCAGTTTAAAATATACAAACGAATTTAATACTGTAACCAATATTTTCAGAGTCGCCGTTCGAGTGCTAAGGGTTAAAATATTTCGTCGCGGGCTTCTCGACAGGAGCGTCTCGATTACGGGCACGCACGGGCCCCGTTCAATCTGCACTTACCCGAAATTTCGGGCTCGGGTCGGGTCGGGTCGGGAACTTTTTACAATTGATACGAGTTTCGTTCTCGCGGCTGTGACAATGTTTCCAGCGTCGGAAAACAATCGTTCGATGGATACTTGAGCGGCACTTTAGCTTTTTTAACACTAGATTCACTTCGGGTATTCACTTCGATCGTTGCCCGACTTGACCCGATGCCCGGGTATACCCGCACACACTTACTACTTACCGATTACTACTTACTGACCCGGACCGGACCGGAAAAAGGCGCGACCTTTCCCGATCGGCCCGAAATCGGCCCGAACGCGCCCGATTCCTCCCGAGGCCGTAATTTCGGGTACCCGGCCTCGAAACGTCGAGGTTGAAATCGGAGGGAGGGGGTTGGAGAAAAGAAACGAGCGACGGTCACGGGGGGAGGAGGGGGGTTCTCCTTTCGACAACGAAGAAAAAAAAAGAAACCGAAACGAAAATAAATACGCTGGGATCGAAATACAATGGGAGATAATTAGGTAGCTCGGTGACGACGGGATAAGGACCCGGCTGCGCTGAGAGAGAAAAAAAATATGGCGACAGCCGGTCGTCACGTTTTTCTCGTTTCTCGAAATCCTTGGGGATTTTGGCAGTGACGTTCAATCGTCGTGGATGAGGGGAGAAAGGGCTCCTCCCCCCCTTCTGATCGGGCATATTTATTCTCCCGGCAACGGACCCGAATCGCCATTACCTTCTCGAGCGTGTCGATCGTTCTAACGTTGACAACAAGAAGAGGAGGCTGCGTGGAAAGAAACAGTAAAACTATTTATCGAAGATTCCATCGATAAAGTGTTAAAAATAAAAAAACGATCGTTCTCGAACACCGTCTACGAGCGAAGCAGGGACGTGCACGATTTGGTCCTTCTCCCCTCAGCCAGGCGGTAAAAATCAGCTCAAAATGTCCCGAGTGAGGTATAACGAATAATTATAAAGTACTTGAAATAGTAATACAAAAAATAGTCAAGTCGTCGAATAATAAATATACATATATGTTGTTTAAGTGTGTATATATATAATATATATATATATATATTTATATATAATATATTTCATATAGTATTTATATATATATAGCTTTGTAATCGTGCGAACATTGTGACCGTGGAGTGAATATGGCCCGGGCTTCAAAGACGAACAGAGGACAAGCAACAACCAGGTGAGAAAACCGTCTGCTATTTCACAGCTTTTTATATTAAAACATTTTATATTAAAACGTTATATTTCACTTTCCAAAAAAGAAAAGAAGAAACCAACAACAACGCGCCTCTGCAGGATCAACACGATAAATTCTACAAGTATACGAAAAGAAGAAAGAAAAAAGAGAGCCAGGAAACCAGGTGAGACGCCCGATTCACGTTTACTCCGCGGTCCGAGGCCGCCGTAATAAATAGATCGTATTATCTCGTCAATCGTTAAACTCTAGTAACACCATTTTTAATTTCTCTCATTCGTCAGTACAAATCGTCCGACGGGACCACCGAGCGTGTCCCGTCAAGCACCACAGTGTAATTATCCGATCCGGTAAATACAACTTTCTTTCTTTTCTTTTTTTTTTCTGCGCCATTTTCCCTCGATTTTTATTTTTAAATTTACTCCTCACCAGTGTCTCTAAAGCAGTCTTACGTGTAACGGCAAACTTGTTCGCGTTATTAGTCCATCGCGCCCTCTCGTGGAGTTCTTTCCTCTTTCCGACGTATCCTGCACGCCTAAATTTCTCTTCGGAGTGTGTCGCGGGGCCCACGGTCCCCTTGCGGAGGGAGAGAGGGTGGGGGAAGCGTTCGAGGGGCCCCAACCGTAATTCTCGCGACAAAATTTTCTCCCTCTCTCTCTCTTTCGCGAGGAATTTCGCAGCGAATAATTCGCGAACATGGCCGAAAGTATTTGTGTGGTTCACTCACGCCAATATCCCGGACGACGAGCAGCTCCGATACACGACCGGAAGCGTCGGGGAGGTTAGGGGATCGTTTCGATCCCCGTGTGTCGGTTCTCTGCTCGTTCCTTCCGGTCCAGAAACGAGGAAAGAACTTTCTCCGCCTCCGCTCCTGAAAAAAGAAAAGATCCGCGCGCCGATCGACGTGTATATATGTATATATATATAATCGAAGCGTTCGTACACGAAATCCTCCTCGCGATCACAACGTCTCCTCTTCACGACCTCTCTCTCCCCTCCTCTCTACTTCATCGTCGTCTCTTCTCTCTTTTTTTTTGTCGTTTTGTTTTCTTTGATCGTTGCAAAATAATTCTACCTTATAGCTTACGGTATCACAGAGTTACAACACGCGGTTAATTGCTCCCACACTTCGTGAATTTCGCGAAACTAATCGAGAGCAACAACAAAATCAGAGATTAACAGAAACGTGGACGCAGAAGAGATGTCGTGTTCCGGTGTCGGGTTTACTCGTCCTCCTCCGGGATCCCTCTTTCGCCCCCGTGGCTTTAATACTGACCGAATTGCGAGCAGTCATCGTCATCGATCGCAAGCAAGGTGCTTCGTCGAAATGGAAGATCAACGAGTCGATGAAAATAACGAATTATTGAACGAAGAAACAAACAGAAGCGAAAGAGAACAAAAACAAAGTTAGGGGAGGAGGAAAACGTAACCGGACGTTCTTCTTTGGTCTCGAATTTTCTTCTTCGAATGTCTCTCTCTCTCTCTCTCTGTGATTTCGCTCGATCCCTTCCACGGTTCTGCGTCCGAATCTCGAGAACACTTCTCTCTCTCTCGTCGATCGTGTGTTTTTCTGGATCGTTCGAGAGGTCAACAAACACAGCCGTGGAACGCGCAGAAAATAAAATTTTACGTCGGCTGTTTTCTTTTCTTTTCTTTTTTTGTCTTTTCGTTGCGGTTCCACCGAATTCACAAGAGTTCCAACAAACAAATTTGATCGTAACGATTAATCGAAATAGCAAGAATCGAATATACCTCGGCCGCGGAACGGAGGGAAAGCGCCACACGATGCACCTCGGTGCGTTGCGAGGATCGTCTTAAGCAAAATATTTTTCTCTTCGACGTACAGGCTCTTCGGTCTAGCTCGTCTTCCGTGAACACTTCCGGTTCGCGTCAAAACGATACCGTGGATCCGATCTACGCAGTCACAAAACAGAAAAGAATAGATTTTTTTAACGCTCCAACGTGGGCGCGTTGGAATATCAATCATGGCGGACAATGCAATATCGTTCGTTCGGTTTCGATCTTTTTACTTTGTTTTTCATTTTTTCTTTTTCTTTCGCGAGATTCTCTCCAGAGCAAAGAACATCCACAGAATTCTGAATCGCAATGAACATCGATCAACGTGTGATTCGTACCGTAAAATTATATTACTACGGACCGTGTATCGACACACAGCCGCCGACATTGAAAGCGAACGCGAATCTTCGTTTGCAGCGCGAAATGCAATTTTCTCATGCGCAGTTAGAACGATCTGGAATATAATTTTACTTCCGAGCAAGTGTGCAATCGTTTCTGAACAAGTTTTACCCTCGAAGAGGTCGATATACTTCGTGTAACAAACACATCGGCGAATCGTGTACGTGTGTCTGTCTCTCTGCGCGTACACGTTCCTGTTCGAATGGCAAAATCAAATAGAAACTAGTTAGAGAGAGAGCGCGTCTGTGTGTGTATGTGTGTATGTTTGTGTCACTTCTTCGAACCGCGACTGCTCGAGGATCGAGAGATCGACCTGTTTTAAGTAAATTAGCCCCAGAGGATATCGTTTCGTCGCGGCGCCTCGACCGGATCGAGGGTTCGCGCGCCTAAGTACGACTAAACTGATCAACCTGATTTTAAAAGTTCAAGTCTTCCGGTTAGGCTTCCGTTCTCTCGCTGGCTCGCCTGGATTCGTTGCCGATCACGTACCCCGTCCCGCCTGTTTTCGCAAAACGCATCCCCTTCTCGGAGGCTCGGATTGATCTTAACGAGCGTTTCCGGTCGTCCGTGCGCGAGGAGTCGCGAACCCCGTTCGTTGCCTCGACGCGTGTCCCCCGAATGCTTCAACCCTTTGCACTCGAAGCCATTTTAACTCATTTTCTAGAATATTTCCCTTCTACATATATATTTTCCCACGCTACATGCACGAAAATGGTGCAATTTACTCGTACACTAGCGAAACGTTTAGTAATTTTGTCGAATACAAACAAATTTGACAATGTAACAAATATTTTGAATAATGATAGAGGAATTTTTCGAGTGCCAAGGGTTAAAAACACACCGTTCTCGTCCGCGAACGACAATCGAGCAAAGAGAAACGAATAATAATTGCAGCAACGAGACAATCAACAGAGACAGTCACCGAAAACACGCGGTCAGAACTCTATAAACGCGCGACAATGTACAAGGACGAAGGAACTGGCATTCTCGTTTAGGTCCGGACATATTGAGAGATCCTCTATCGATCCCGACTGGCCACGAACCCGTTCGCGACTCGCGCACGCCTACACGAACGCGGCTCCCTACGTATGTATGTACACTCCTGAATACGTGCACCCCGAGCGCCGGACCATTCCCGTCGCTATTATGTACCTCTTTCGTTGGTCTCTTCGTGTGGTCGTTCTCTTCCTCTTCCACGTCGATCCGATCACGTCCCCCCGTGATCCTCTAATACAATCCGCTCGCGAACGAGCCGCACGCAGCAACCTCGGCACCACCCCTTCTTCTTCTTCTTCTTCATCTTCTTCTTCGTCATCTTCCGCGGAGCGAAGACATCGCGCGCTCTCTCTTAATCATTCCCTTTCTCCATCGTCCTAAACAGATTCTCACAGTTATCCAAAGGAATCAGCTTTGGGCGGATTCTCGCGAGACTTAGATAGATCAGCGGGTTTTGGTTTTTGTTTTGTTTTGTTTGTTTCGTTTTTGTTTGGAAAGGGTTAGACGCGAGCGTGCATCGACTCTCTCGTTCGGAAACTAAACACACACCCGGGGAAACCCGACAATTCGCTTTTCGTTCGTCCCATTATGGATTTTCGTCCGTCCTCGGCTGTAGCATGTACTGGTCTCGTTTTTTTTTTTTTATTGCGTTCGTCCTGCGTCTCCGTGAGCAACGCGCCGAAAGGGGTGGGTGGGGTTTTATGGGGGGGGGGGGGGGGGGTAGGTTGATCTAGGGAAACAACAACAACGAACACAATATTTTCTATTCTCGCGACTGCGCTGCGTGAGGAGAAACCGCTAGAGAAGAGAGCACACGGCAACCTACTGGTTACGCATATTCGACAGCTCGCGAAGGCCCCCACAGCTGCCGCTCGCCGCACGATCCTCCGACCTTGAACGTGTGTCGCGTACCCTCGCGAGGAGGCTCCTTTTGCTCTCGCGAGCCTGAACTCTCGAAGCGGTTCTTTCTTCGAAATCATTCACGACGCTTCGTCGTTCCTCGAGCGCCTTGCGTTCCTCGTCTTCGAGGATCATCGCGAAGCGACCGTTTCCCGAATTCTTCGCTCTTCAACCCGGTGTCCGTCCTCGTCGTCTTCCTCCCCAAAACCTGACGAACGACACGCCGCAGGGATTCCATTGTTCCGACGCGTCTTCCCTCCGCGAGACTTCGTGTCTTCGAAACTTCTTCCTCGTCTTCCGCTTCCTCCGCTTCTTCCGCCCTCTTCCTCTCGTCCTTGTCTTCTTCCGGTCTGGCCAAGGTCTCGTTTACCACGCCGACGCCGGCGGATCCGGGCACGATCTAGCCACCGCCTCGTTCCTCGGTTCGGTCGCGGTGACCGGCGCGGAGGTGCGTCGGATCTCGATCGGTTTCGAGCCGGAGATTGGTGGTCGGCCCAAAACCCCTTGGCTGTTTCACGACAAGTTCCGCTGGTCCTCCCCGCACTCCTCAGCCTTCCTCAACGACCTCTTCAGCTTGTCGACCAGCCGATTGTGGAACTTGTTCAGGGAGTTCGAGCTGCCGGTCTTCGGCGGGGACGAGCCGGTGCTCTTGCTCGGGCTCTGCAACGAGGACTGCGACGCCCTCGAGGACGTCCTCGAGAAGTGGCGGGAGGTCAGCGGCACCGAACGGTGGGCCGGCGAGGTCAGGAAGTCCGAGCCCGGCGACGTCGACAGCGACGGACCCTCCGACTTCGAGCATTCCGACACCTGGAACCGACAAAACGGCGACCCGTTCCTTTAGACAAACTCTCTTCGTCACCCTCGTACAAGGGTAAATGAAGGAACTTTAAATACGAATGAGATGGACCGATGAAATTCCGTTTAAATTAAAGGTAACGCTTTGTAGAATATGGGAAAAATAGGGAGATCGTGGTACGAACGTTTTTTAACCTTGAGAAAATTCGTCGAACGTGAATCGTTCAAGAAAATTTCACAGTAAGCAATTTGGACAAAATCGGATTCGAAATCGAGGAACTTTCGAAAGGAATCAGCTAGAGCGATGAAATTTTGTTTTAAATTAAACCTCAAACTTTGTAGAATATGGGAGAAATAGGGAGATCGTGGTACGAACGTTTTTTAACCTTGAGAAAACTCGTCGAACGTGAATCGTTCAAGAAAATTTCACAGTGGGCAATTTGGACAAAATCGGATTCAAAATCGAGGAACTTTCGAAAGGAATCAGCTAGAGCGATGAAATTTTGTTTTAAATTAAACCTCAAACTTTGTAGAATATGGGAGAAATAGGGAGATCGTGGTACGAACGTTTTTCAACCCTGAGGAAATTCGTTGAACGTGAAATTCAAGAGAATTTTGGTTTGTTCAATTTTTTTTTTAACATGCTGTATGCATCTTTCACGCTGATTTCAAATCCTGGTCTGAAAGTTTGTCTACGATCTCAGGATTTTGCAAGAAATAGATTTTCGTGACGAAAATTAATGAAATAATTTTTTCGAATAATCTCCCTATTTTTTCCCGTATTCTACGAAGTTTCAGCTTCGATTTAAGAAAAATTTCATCCCCCTACCTCGTTTCTATCGAAAGTTCTGCGATTTTGAATCCGATTTTGTCCTGATCCGTAAGAGGTATCGACGCGTGGGTTGAATAATGTATTATCATGTTTCGTAATTTCTAGGGGTGGTTCAGAGTCACCACTCGAGTGCAAAGGATTGAGATCGCACCCTTCGTTTTTACTATGCGAGGATTGCGCACGATTAAGCGTACCGGAGATGTTATTTTATTTGTCCGTTCGATTTCCGGCAAAGAAAAAGCGGAGATAATGTCGTCACGGTGCTCGAACGATCCGAAAGTCGTTCCTAATGTTCATCGAACGTTTAACGCGCGGATCATCCGATTGAACGCCGTTTTTAACAACTCATCTTTGCCTTCCGAGGTGAAACCGCGAGAGGACCGGTCTACTTTCACTTCGATTCTACCAATTTGTAGCCTCGGCGAAGACATAATGGCGGTGCTCTCACGCCAATTCGCGTTGGACTTTCGAATTCCAAACGCGGCTGTCCGAAGGTGTTGCCGAACACGATCTGCCCTCGAACGAGTGCATCAAACGCATAATCAAAGCCGCACGTGCGCACGTGCGCCACGATGAATGCGCGGACACGATGAATTTTCTCGCTGCACAGTCTCCCCCGTGCACGACCTACCCTCCCTCTTTCCCCCGGCCCACCCCCCGTCGTCCGGAGTTACGCGCCATTGCATAATACGACTGACACACAAACACAGGTGCGCGCGGATCACGACACGTGGCATTTTCCCGTTCGATGAAAATAGTATCCGGGCGCGAGGATTATCGGAAACGATTTCGCATTGTCGGCAAATTCTGCCACGCGATTACGCGATATTTTGAAACGGGAACCCCTTCGACAATCTACGGACAGTATCTTTTCGAAATCAATCGAAATAATTCATTTTTCATCTGCACATTCACTGCAATTTTTTAATACTATGTATGTATTTAGAATACCTATTTCATTATAATTACATTTCTTTCGCAAGTTGTTTAACACTAGGTTTGCCGAGCACCACAAGTGACTGTTTTACACATTACTTTATAAAAATAACGTGAACGTATCGATCAAAGTGTGTAGCCATTTTTTTTTTAATAATATACACCCAAAGAAATCAATTTGTTAAATAAATCCTCATGGATGCGCCTTTACAATCTCAATATTCGCGATTTAAAAATATTAGAATCCGCCATTTTGACGAGTCCCGTGAATCTAGTGTTGACCGTCTAGGGGGTAACATCTTTTTTCAAAGATATTTGTAAAAAGAGAGAAACATTTTAGCTTTATTTTCATCCTTTTTTCACAACGTAAAATTGTAAAATGGCGGGCGTGTTGACACAGTATCTGGCACCGCGTTCAAAGTGACTGGAATATAAAAAATTGTTGCGTTAACTTGAACGAGAATAGATTATCTTCGATGTAGCGTACGATACTTTGAATTTTCTAATTTTCTGAATTTTAGAGGTAAATGCTTTTGCAGCGAGAAAGATATTTTTCGAAATTTGTGAAAAGATCGTACATTGAAGACGATCTATTTCCGTTTAGGTTGGCGCAACGATCCTTCCATGTTCGAGTCACTTTCAATACTATCCGATATACTTAGTTTACAATTACTGAGATTATTAAGACGCGTCCGTGAGGAATTATTCAAGAAATTTATTTCTCCGGATACACATATTATTGAAAAATTAGTAATCGGTTATTTGAATCGCATCTACGGTCATTCCGAGCGCAGATCGCGAAAACGGTTTTCAATCCTGGCGTTTCTAATTTAGGAATTACCGCCGATAAGTTTCAGCCAGAAGCAAGCTTCCGGAACGACTGTAAATCATTTCCGATTGGTCCGGGGCACTCATAATTGAAAGTGTAACACCGGAGCAGTACACACAGACCCGATGACTATCTTTCCCGTGCCGGTAGGTATCGATTAACGCGATTTGCAGTTCCCACGCAATTTACAGCGTCTCTCTCTCTCTCTCTCCTTCTCTCTCTCTCCCTTTCGCCTTTACTCTCGCCTACATTTCAAAAATAATGAACCTCCCACATGTACGCCCGAGGCTCGACGGAAATGAAATAAATTCGATAATTTAACCGGGCCGAGTCGAGATTTTGAAACGAACGAATATTAAACAATTTTAAATGTAAATTATTTCGGATTTCTAGACTTTGATCGTAGATTTTAATGAAATTATAGAAATAATAAGACATTCAAGTTCCTGTGTCACCTGGGTTGCATTTTCAGCTACTCGGTACAGTGTCTACTCGATATATGTCCAAACCACGGGTCCGCCCAGGGACAATTATCGAATGGAAGTAATATCCTCGCTGGAAACAATAACCCTGGGACTTTTATCAGCTAGACAAAGCTAGATCTGGGACATATTAACCGAAAGATGTTTGGGAATTCTATAACACCGCGCGATAAATCAATGAATATTTAACAATGTCTCAGCTAACACAAGATTAACCGAAGAAACGAAGTTTTATCTCGAGTATCGCCCCTGGTTTTTTGCTGCGTCGATTCGAGATACGAATGAAAGCGAGCAACAACAATGCAACGCGAAAATTCCGTGCGATCCTTTCGATCTGCGTCGCGGAAAATCGTGTGTACGATCGTCGAAGCGAACAACGCGATAACGAGCATAAAAGATATAAAAGAAAAACCCGATTGATACGTTTCAACAACGAAAACATTCGAGTTTCGTTATCAATGACGTGCATCAGATTGTAACGTGAATAAGGTGTTCGATAAGGGAGTTCCCCGGCGGGAAGTCATGCAGCGCATTATGAAATTGCGAGTCGAAGTTGCGCAATCGTGTGTCACGCCGACGCGGAGAGGCGTTTGCCCGGAGATATCGGTTTTCATCTAGGCGAAACGAGAATCGCCATTAATCTTCTAATCAAATCCAACAATTCCGTAAGCCTTGCGATGTCGGTCTTCCGGTCTCTAGAATTTAATTAGGCGTTTCTTTGTCATCTTTGGAATCGCCATTGACACGACAAATTGTTCCAATTTTGTAGACCTTAACGCTACAACCATTATTGACCTAAGGGCCGGCCATCCTAATTGCAATACCGAACGAAAAATAGTTTCAACTGTCCTAGTTAAATGTTTTATGTTTTATGTCCCGAATATCTAGCCGATAAAAGTCTTCGAAAAAGAAGTAAAAGGAGTCTTTGCTTTCCTTTGCTATCTTCCAGACGATATATGTCCCTGGTCAGTGTTGCTGACGTATATCGAGAGAACGCTGCAGTTCGATTAACAGCTGCATCACTATACACCTGCTACTTATCATCGCATTTGCTGGATACGTTCACGGTAATATCAACTCGCCACACGCGGTTCTAAAATATGGAGAACTAGAGGTTAAAACTTACCAATTTAGAGTTATGTTTTACCAACGGTTAAAACGTAACGACCTTGTCCGGCAGTTTTACACGATGTTCACCGAGTAACGAAGTTAATTATGAAACCACCGTGACCTTGACTGCTCGAGGAAATTACTGTTCCATAATTTGCGAGGATTCGGCAATTCCTCGCACGCGGATGTTTGCGCGCAGTAAAAGTGACCCGCAGCCATTACAAGGAACAGGAAGCGCGTAGAAAAACATCTTAATCGCCGTAACAAATTGTTAATAATATCAATTCTTTCGATTCGAACTCCACCGATTCTTGTCGTGAAACGAAAATATCGAAAGTTCCTCGGATTCGGTGGGCAATTTGAAGAAAATCGGATTCAAAATCAAGGAACTTTCGATAGTTATTTATATTTTTGCCATATTCTACAAAGTTCGAGCTTTAATTTAAAAAGAATTTCGTCGCTCTACCTCATTCCTATCGAAAGTTCTTCGGATTCTCGGTAAAACAATAACAATTTCCGTCCTCTGCGACAGCAGACCGGCACGCGACGCACAGTGGGCAATTTGGACACAACGGATGCAAAATCAAGGAACTTTCGATAGTTATTTATATTTTTGCCATATTCTACAAAGTTTGAGGTTCAATTTAAAAAGAATTTCGTCGCTCTACCTGATTCCTATCGAAAGTTCTTTAATTTTGAATCCGATTTTGTCCAAATCGCCCACTGCGCAGCGTCCGCGATCGCATTCCGGACAACGAACGCAAGAAGAAGATCGCCACGCGTTTTTCTTCTGTTGTCTTCGTCAGCGACGCGGTACTGTCAACACGGGTTACCTCACCGAGCACGCCGCGCCGAGCGAAATAACCTAAGCGTGTTGTGTTTTGTCATCCGTTGCCGATGGCGGCGGCGGCTTTCATCGCGCGTAATCAACATCGTCCGACTAATTGCAAGTGCGAAATTATTTTCAATCGACATTCCTGCGATCCTGTATGGCGCACGGTCGAGATATTCCCCGGTTAACCCTTTGCACTCGGCGCTTCATTAATTGTAAAACAAAATTTTTCTTAGAATATTAACATTTCACTCATACGGAACTGTTTTCCACATATATCATTGAAACTTTTGGTAATCTATTCTAGAAGAATTGTGTAATATTTTTAGTAATTTCTTTGGAACAGTGCCGCAACAATTTTTGTGCAAAGGGTTAAATTCCGGATAAAATGAAGCGACGCTGCTCGAACGGAAACAGGCGCGTCAATGTTTCGGCAATCGAACCGGTTCCCGTTCACTTGTCCTCTATAATTTTCGCGAATTAGCCGTTCTTGAAATTAGGAGGACCCCGGGGATCGTCCTCGAGCGGCGAGCCATCGAATCCGTGACTTCACTCCAGAGGAATTTTTTCCCCTCCGCGACGCGGCCAAAAATCTGCCAAAAACAGTAGAACGACCGAGCAATAAATGCGACTGACGCGTATCGCTTTGTAACAAGACCGTGCCCACACAACTTTTATCGTAACTCGAGCTTCGAGCTTCGTTAAAAAATTTCCGACGAAAACGCTTTTACAATTTCAGTGATTGTCAAGGAGAAAGTTAGGAACCGGTCGTATCTTGACTGCTCCGGTCGTTCTGAAGTTTGACAACTGCGAAACTTTTTTATTTTTGACAGCTTTTTGTACCGGAAATTTTCGAAATTTATTATTTCATCGAGTCGACGTTAACCCGTGAACACGCACACCGACCGAAGCTTAATTTGCATTGACAGTCTAGGATATGTATAATTGTTGACGAGAGTGACAGTGCCCGTCATGCCTCGTTTTCATCAGCGGACACATAACACCGTCATAGTCATCATTCGCCATTTACGGATGCTGGAAGACCCGATCGGTGAACGAGCAACGTCGCCCGTAAACCGTGGAGAACTATGAATTCGCAATTCCCGTGAATATGATTCATAACGTCCAGCTTACCGGAAGCTGTGTCAATAGGTTTTAGAAATGTTTATGACGATAATTTCTTGAAAGATGTTTTCAGGAATCTAATCGAATCATCTCTTTTCTTTTCTACAGAGAAGAAACAAATTTTTATATTTCTTTGTTTCCGCTGAGAATCGTATCAGTATGAATCAGAAAGACAATATAATATAATAAGTTGAAGAAAACTGTTAGCAAGTATGATTCGGTGTAAATTTAATTACACCGATACGGAGCCTCGGATTGTTTCTCGGTTCTACTAAATAAAAATAAATTTCTATCTTTTCTTTTCCACCGAGAATCGACTATCAATAGACTTCCGGTGAACATTGTGTCGAGAACGATATTATTGCTATTCCTACAATGCAACAGATGCAGCTATTATTATATTCAGCTTCGCATCGCAATTTGTCTACAGCTTATTGTGGACGTAAGCTATTATCGTGCGATAATAACTAATCATGTGTTATGGCAATGTCCGATCTATGATAATAATAGAGATGCTCTGATTCGCAAACTTTCCACCCCTATACAATAGATTCTTTTTGGTCCACCCTCTCTTGGTCCTCTATTTTTCATACATTAATTTCTCAAGTCTCACTGTTTATATCTTCAGTGTTAATATTGTATTCGAAAATGTTTATCATAATTGTCTAAATCCTAATTTATAAGCCACCTATGTAACGTAATGTTAGCACGCACGTGCATGCTGCTAATAATCCCATGTGGGGTTTTATGGCTTAATAAAAAAAAAGAAAAAGATTGTCATGTTACGAAACTCCTGTTTACAGTGACGTCCACATGTCTGGATCGGGAAGGGGTTAAAACTGCGTCGATCTACGGGCTAACTGCGTGGTTCTACACCCTTGAGGTGCGCGGAGAGACGGGTGCATAGATCACTGGACCGGCTCGTTGCTGGATCAACATTGTCCGCGAATCGCTTCGGATCTCGAAATAACCGGAACGGTTGGTCGACAAAAACGAGACGGTATTAAAATTGAAGAACAAGGGGTACTACCCTCAACCCTTAGCACTCGAACGGCGACCGTAAGGGGCCACTAAAAATTGCCGTATCATTATTCAAAATATTTGTCACGTTAGCAAATTTGCTTGTATTTAATAAATTACCAAACAAATTTATTATTGTACGCGTGAATTGCGCCGTTTTCGTATGTATGACATGAAGAAAGTATATATATATATTGAAGAGAAATATTCTAGGTCTGAAGAAGCGTCTCGTTTTTTAGTTAAAATAGCTGTGAGAGTAAAGGGTTGATCTCTCAAGAGCATCTCTGTACAATGTTACAGCGCAATTAGTATATTCGATTGTTTAAATTGTGTAAATTGCACCATTTTGGTATTTACAACATGAGAAAAGATATACGTTAAAGAGAAGTACTCTAGGTCCGAAGAAGCGATTCGTTTTTTAGTGAAAATAGCTTCGAGCGCAAAGGGTTGATCTCTCAGAAGCATCTCTCTACAATGTCACAGCTGAATTAGTATATTGAATTAGAAAAATCGTTTAAGTGGCCCCTCCACGCTTTATCATTGTACGTGTAAATTGCATAATTTTCGTACGTACAACATGAAGTACTCTTCTACATGAGAAGTACTCTAGGTCCGAAGAAGCGTTTCGTTTTGGAACATCGTCGAGCGGAAAGGGGTTGAATTTGCGGGAGAAACAAGTCGATCGGTTGCTCACCTTTCTGCTGCGACAGGCCTGGGGATTCGAGCACTCCGAGGATCGCCGGTTGCGGTTAGTTTTGTAAATGTCCCACTCGTTTTTCACCACGGGCATCATAAACGCCATCTCGATCAGCCGGCACTCGTCAGCGCGCACTCTGCTCCTCCTCTTCGTCCCTCTCGCAGGTCGGTTTCTGTGTCTCGGGCTCCACGCCTCTAGAAGCGGCCGCCGTCTTTCTCCCTCCGTTTCTCTGGAAAGTTCAAACCGTGCGAGCGGACAGAGTTTTCCCGTAGCGGGTTTTTCGCGGACCGCGTTCGTCTTCGCCGGCCCCTGGGTCCTCTCGCCGGATGTCCTGCACGGCGTAGATTCAACGAGATCACGCGAGCGAGCGCGCGCGCGCCAATTTCTCCCTTTCTCCGTCTCTCACTCTCTCTCTCTGGGATTCAGCGAAAATGATATTGCGTTAACCGGTCCGACGATTGTCCCTCCGTTCAAGATTTATTCAGTTTATGTGTGCGTGTCTGTGTTTTATTTTTTTTTGTTCTCGAATTCGTTTCTCCGGTTCCCGCGCTGGCTGATCAACGATCCGGATCGATCGGTAAGGATCGGTTGTCGGTCTCTAGCGTCGACTGGAAAACTGCATACACGGTCCGTGTCGGTTCCACGGAAGCTTGGCGTGCCCTGCTGCCTTTTCAACAAACGACGTTCGAATACACGCGCGTCCGGTATGGGCAGCTGTCTGCTACGGAATGAGCACGCCGGCCGCCGTGTGGTTAGGTGTAAAAGCTCGCGACGGTGGGGAGCAGACCGGCGGCTGATTGGTCCGTGGTGAGGCGGGACTCCTACGTCACCGGGTTACCATTGATTTTCCAATGTTGATACACACGACGGCATGACGTTCCGGATTGATTTTCTGGCCGCAGTTCCTGCTGGATCGCACGTACTACGTAACCGCCGCGCCGATCACGGACGTCAGCTACCAGGCCGACAAACGCGATCCTCGCGGACCGCCATCTTACCGGTGTCGCGCGACACGTCCTCGACCCTTTGACACCGAACTGCGAATATTGCGGGCCCGCTGGACCCGCTCAAGGTCGGCCGGTAAACTACGCAGGAGTCGCAGACGAAATGGCGCACGTGCGTCGCACGTTGACACCGTGAACCCTTCCGACGGGAGTCGGTGCGACTATTTCGTTCCGGAAGATTCGGAAGTGCGGAGGAATCGTCGAGATGAACTCCGTCGCCGTGACATTTCGGGAACGATGTTGGTGTGCACGTCGAACGAAGGAATTGCGATAGCTGAAACACAAGAATAGTAATTGCAATTTTCATTCTAGTACGGCGTTCGAATTGAAAATGATCGTTCGTAGGAGAATGTAGTTGAGCGCCACATGACTCACCGTACGATGATAATGTACCGATAGATGGCGAGGTCGGAACACACTGACGGTCGATAATGTACCGCATATCGATAATGTTGTAAATTTAACATCGTCGATAAGTAGTTGTGATAGAATTAAAGATTAATTGTTAATACTCTTGAAAAGTAATAAATCGACGCAGCCATGTACGTGGCCAAACCTAACATCTGATGTGTTTCCATTTTCTAGGCCGCTAATGTCCAATCATATTTTCCGTGCACAGAGTTATTTGAACTTTGTTATCATAAAGAATGAATAAACCACAGAAATATCAAACGCCGAAAACAATAATCTATTTCGTTGCCATTCTTGCTTCGACCAATAGAAAAATGTCGTATATTGTAACGACCAATGAGAAACGAGATCTACACGTAGGCATAGACTATAGCCCGCAACCTAGACGTAACCACTAAAACGAAATTTCAGTCGACTAAAAACTATCGACTAAATATTCGATAGTACGCAGTAACTAAATAGTAATTAGTCGATAGTTGCCGATAATGCCCGTCACTACCATGTGTTTCCGTATACGTTGAAAACATTGAGAATTGACTACTGAAAAGTAACTGAGTTTCGCCTCTGGTCATGCTCTATGGCTCCATATAACCGCCACGTCTGTTATGTGCCGATTTAATAACCGCACACCGGTTTATCAGAAGTATTGAAAGACAATATAATATAACAAGTTGGAGAGGACTGTTACGTTAACAAGTATGATTCGGTATAATTTAATTACACTAATATGGAGCCTCGGATTGTTTCTCGGTTTTTCTATCCATGCTTTCGCCGCCACCGATGTCATTGACTCGGACCTGGTACTGAAAAATGTGGAGAAACATATTGACTTGCAATCTCAATTAACGAAAATTACAACTAGACTCGTCCTGGAAAATGGAAGCAAAGATCGACACATACGTAATTTCCTATTTTCACTGGAGCCCAAGCAGAAAAATAGTCTGAGCTATATTGCCGCGTACAGGGAACCTGTACGGGTTGAGTTAAAATTGGCCGAGGTGAAGGTAAACACATATCCAGAGAAAACCTTTTATAAAATTGAATTGAAAGAACCACTTTCTCCTGGGAGAACCATGTCCGTTGAAGTTCTAATGGTATTGAGTCATGAGCTTATACCTCATCCTAAAGAGATCACACAGAAGGAGAAGCAATTGGTAAAGTACATGGGAAATATTTATCTTTATTCACCGTACACTGTGGTAAAGCAAACAACAACGGTGTCTTTGCCATCGCGCAACGTCGAAACCTTTACCAAATTTAAACCGGTTTCGCAAAGCGATTCGATGATTACTTATGGTCCGTACGAAAAACTTCCTCCGTTTTCGATCGAGCCATTAAACATTCATTTCGAAAATAACAACAAGTTCCTCACTGTTGTCAAACTGGAGAGAACCATCGAAATATCTCATTGGGGAAACATTGCGGTGGAAGAACACACCGATTTGTTGCATACCGGAGCCTTACTGAAAGGTTCATTTTCCCGTTACGATTATGCCAGAGAGACCAAATCAGGGCAGGCCAGTATTCAGAGTTTCGATACCATTTTACCCGCAGCTGCTTCCGATATTTATTACAGAGACGAGATCGGTAACATTTCCACGTCGCATACTCGTATTAAGAAAGATTCTGTGGAGTTAAATCTTCGTCCACGTTTTCCACTGTTCGGCGGTTGGAAAACTCGATATATAGTTGGCTATAACGTACCCAGCTACGAGTATCTATTCCACTCTGGAGATCAGTACACATTGGAGATGAGACTTTTGGATCATGTATTCGATGACATGGTGGTAGATGAATTGGTTGTGAAAATTATATTGCCAGAAGGTTCAAAGAATATTGAATTCAAACTCCCGTACGAAGCGACGCGTCTACCCGATTCTCTTTACTACACGTATTTAGATACGACTGGACGTCCAGTAATTTCTATTACAAAGAAAAACTTAGTGGAGAATCATATTCAGGATTTCAAGCTGAAATATACATTCCCACGTATATTGATGTTGCAGGAACCGTTACTGGTAGCAGCAGCATTATACCTGCTCTTTTTATTGGTGATCACTTACGTACGACTTGACTTTTCAATAGACAAGGACGAGTTTTCCGAGAGTAAATTGAAAATAGCTGGACAGTGTGAAAAAATTTTAGCCGTTCAAGATCGACGTGTGACCTCTTACACAGAATTGGATTACCATTTGGGGAATCTCAAAACGAACAAGGATGCCAATGCGTTCTTGTCTGTTGTTAAGAACATTAATAAAGAGTATAAAAATGCCACAAACGCTATTGCAGAAATTGCTCAACGATTGAAGGGGGAATCCGGCGATGTATATGATCGTGTACAGGACTTACAAAAACATGACAAAACATTGAAAGAACTTTACAATCAACAACAAGCACTCTATGTAGATAAATTAGTACCGGGGAAAATTGGGCGTCAACAATTTGTAGAAGCAGAAGCAGTTATCTCAAGGAAGAAAGAGGAATGTATCGAGAAAATTAATGCTATTGTGAAATCTTTGCAATAATAAAATTTATAAACAGTCAAAACTGAAGATTTAGAAAAAAATAATTTCAAACACTAACTGTAATCTTTTTTTATTATAAGTTAAAACAAAGTCCATTCTGTACGATAAGTTAAGATTTGTAATAAAGAGATATAAATTAAATGTACTGTTTACTTGTACTTATTTGGAAATAACAAAAATTATTAACTATATTTACCACAAATTATTATAAATTTTCGGTAAAAATAATATATTGTATAATCTCGTGTAGCTAATGAAAACCGATCTGAAACTGCAAAAAAAAATCATTCGAAATCATAACTTTCCCTCTCGGATAATGTCGAATACGTATTTAGTGTAAATCCATGTGTCAGTGTAGAACGCCGGTTAAATGAGACACCTGCTAACCTTTTAGACAGTGCTCGGAAAACTGTCACTTTGTTCGTACGTCGAATGATTGGAGCTAGAATGAGTAATTTACGGAAATTTATAGGTAATCGTATTCTTTCTTCGACGATAGTCCTAAATATTTGCCAATCGATTTGTTTAAATGAAAGCTGCGACATCCCATTTTTTGTTGTTCATTTAAAATACTTGGCTGAAGGTTATACGCTTACTTATTTATATGTGCTATCAATCCTCGTTTCGATATAGATATTGGAGCAAATTTGACGGACCCTATGTATCAAGGAATTTATCACGGATCTCAGAAACATCAACCGGATTTAAATAAAGTTTTAGAACGAAGTTGGAATAATGATCTCTCGAAAATTATCATCACTGCCGGTAATATAGAAGAAAGTAAAAAAGCTATTGAAATAGCAAGAACAGATGGTACGATATTATTGCGTGAATACTTTTAAAACGATAATTTTATCGCGTACGAATTAGTTAAAGAAATGAAACATCGTTACTGTCGCGTCTCTCTACCGTAGGCAGTTCAGTACATAAGAATTCTGTTTTGCATAAAAGACCAATAACCATGATACAATTAATAATTTATACACCTTGCAGGCTTACAACTGCGAGGCTAGACTTAATCTTGTAATGTACAGCTATTGTTTATTTGTCTTGTATTAAATCTCACGCACAAGGAAACCGCCGAAAGAGAGATGCGATGGTCGCTGTGATTCTGTTTCATATAACTACAACAACAAAATGCATGTCAATGGAAATATCTAGGTATACTTTGCATTATTCTCTTTTCATTTTTATAAAAGTTGATCTCACTTTCATTGCCGCGCATATTGCAGAAAGATTATTTTCAACGGTCGGTTGCCATCCAACGCGTTGCAATGAGTTCGAAGAAAGTGGCAATCCAGAAGCTTATCTGAAGTTGTTATCAGATTTAGCGGTAGATAATAAGGACAAAGTTGTCGCTATCGGTGAAATGGGATTGGATTATGATAGGCTACAGTTTTGTTCGAAGGACGTGCAGAAAAAGTATTTTGAAATGCAACTATCTTTATGTTCCACTTTGAAATTACCAATGTTTTTACACTGCCGAAATGCTAGCGAGGATTTTGTGAAAATCTTAAGGAAACATAAAGATACATTAACAGCAGGTGTTGTGCACTCTTTCGATGGGAATCCGGAAGAAGCGAATTCTATATTACAAATGGGATTGTATATTGGCATTAACGGATGGTATGTTAAATAAGTTATACAATTGTAACGTTCAATGCAAGCACAGCTGAGTTTAATCATATTTGTAGCTCTCTTAAAACAGAAGAAAACCTTTTCGCTGTAACAACAATACCCTCGGATAGGTTGATGATAGAAACAGACTGTCCATGGTGCGAAATAAGACCAACTCATGCTTCTGCGAAAGATGTCATTACTAATTTTGTATCTGTCAAAAAAGAAAAGTGGCAACCGGATCGTATGGTTAAAGGAAGGAACGAACCGTGCACCATAGTGTAAATATTAACCTATTGTCGGAAAATAAATTGAAAAATAACGAATTATTAATTTGATTCCATTTTGCAGCCAAATTTTGGAAGTGCTCGCACGGATTAGAGACGAAGAAGAAGAGTACCTATGTAATCAAATATACAAAAACACAATGAAGGTCTTCTTTCCTCATGAATTATAATTGTAACCGAAATTTACGACCACCGTGCACAAAAGAAACGTAAAAAAAGAAAAACACATAAAACGGAATTTTTACCAAATTCATTTCTTAGAAGAAAGGAAATGAAAATACTCATTTTTACATACATTGTTCTACCTATGTGACGGGAGTCACATAATCATCTCCATTAGTTGCATTATTAGCGCTATTATATTTATAATTATAATAATAATTATTACTATTCCTATATTTACTGATATTATTCTATTACTCCTGTGAATATCGTTATTGTTACTCCTATTTTTGTATCTAATAACGTATAGTAATATTTTACATCTATTTAAAAAAACGAATCGTGCTACCCACTCCTACATTAATTTTCTAAGGGTACCAAAAAAGTGACTTTATTTAACAGATTTTTCAATTTATATATAAATTTTTTATATTATCATTTAATCCACGTAATAGGAACATAAAAAAAGAAATAAACGTAGAAAACAATAGGTTCAAATTTAATCCTATATCAAGTGGTTTATATATTACTTTAATGATCATCTTGTTTGACATAGAGAATAACTTAAGAAAAAGAACTAACACTTTGATCGAATTTCCAGCATTTTAAAATGTCTCAATTCATTGGAATTATGATACATTCTTCAAATATCACAGGTGAAATGGCAGTCACAATATACATGTGGAAATATACAACATTTCAATATTGGAATGATAAAATTAAATGCTGAGAGTGGGAGAAGAATTACCGAGTTAATCGGTTATAACATCCAGAGAATTTCATTCATGGAACTTTAGATAATGTTTGCACTTTTTCGTACACCCAATCATAAGTTTGACTCGCTAATGTTTGGGTGGTATCGATAGCTTTTGAAGCATAACTTTGTAAATTTTCTGGGCTTAACTTCCCACTAAAAGAAAAAGATAACAAAGTCATGAAATATATTCTTTCGCATACTTCTATTAAAAAATTGTCACTACTTACATAAATACATTACGCTCTAACCACTTAAGGGTTGTACTCGAGTGTTCAATGAATTTCTCTGCAAATATGCTAGAATAAACTTTCACCAGTTCTAATCCTTGGTTACTTCGTAAATGAATCTCATCTAACATTCCCGGAACATAATGTTCGATCTACAAAACGCATAAAACATTAATATTACGTACGAACACCTTCGATTAGGATTCGAATACTTACAGTTTGAAGTACCACAGGGCCTTTCTTTTCAGCATACGATAGCATATTACCATACACTTTGATAGAAATATTCCTTACCACAAGATAAACATCTCCGGCTAATTTAATATAAGGTTTACATGTTTCAACAGTCGCTTTGTAATACTCTGGTGAAGTAGCTTCGATGAATTCAAGTGTTTTAGAAGAACAATCTTGTACCACAATCCAAGCCTTCTGTCCGTGTTCATATAATCCGCTCCTTTTTAATAGATTATCTGTACTAGATTCTAAATAATCGTGATAACAATTTACTATCCATCGAAACGATTATTAAACTTATATACAGTTAATTTTCACCTGTTTTTTTTTGTCGCCTTACCTTTGTAACTACCATGTTGGTAAACATCGTAACCTACAAAAGCACCAGTCAGAATTAATAACAAAATAATTCCCTTTCTCCAGGGAAACTTCTTATCGGACGACGATGTCATTTTTAAAAGTAAAACCTGCAATACAATACGAAGAAGATCATAGAACGCTGCTTCTCGCGTGATTATTCATGTAAATTACCAGTAACTACGTATCATCGTCAAGTTTCAGGGGTAAAGGTCAAACATTGTGTCGTCGATACGTATACACGAATTACAATTAACCCGATTGATGTACATACACGCATGCCTTACCTCTACGATTGATGCAGCAAGAAAATGTCTTCGAAATTATTCTGTTTTCACGGTTCCAAATGTATATTGACTTATAAAAAAAAAGGTTCGATGACGACGAAGAATGAGCGATGAATGTCGTCACTGATGGTGTTGGGGGGACAATATGCGATCGATAGTACACTTCCGAAAAAACAAGCTTACCTAACCTAAGCTTTACGTTAGATTTGAATGTATCCGAATCGATCAAACTTTATTTGTTGCGCAATATCGACAACGGTCGAATCAATGTTTCGACCGGTATCGTCAAACTGAGTACTCGTTTCTGAACGATCCTTTTCGAATACAAACTCGGGCAAACGGCCAAAAATCAACTCATGTGTGTCGCGCACCGTTAAAATACTATACATAGACAGATTTGCGCACACGTAATGCGTAGAACTCGCAAAACCGTGCGGCGCGGGCCATTTCAAACGAACTTGAATTTGTTACAACGAACTATACGTTATATGTTACAGATTCGAACATGTATTCTCAAGTTAAATGAAAACGCGACAGTATTATTATGATAATGGTTACACAAATCTATTTTACGCAATATTCGTTACGTTTTAAATGGAAACCTACCTTGCATGTTTTACTGCAGGCATTAGCAAGACTTTCTTCTTTTCCTTTTCTCCATTTCTCGTCGGTGCTGTTGAACAGCACGCAAGTCTCTTCCATGCATTTTAGTTTCAAAGTTGTACGTAAAACACTCCATTTCGAATCTGAAGAATCAAATCAAATAAAATTTGTAGTTGAATGATTATTTAGCTTATAACGATAAACCTTACCGATGTATGCCAATAGAAGTTGAGACTGATACAAATTTTTGGCATAAAGCGATCTCCAAACGGGAAAACAAAGAGGATCAGTCACCAAACAAGCTACAAGATCTTTAATTAATTCGTCTCTATAATTGGCATGCACTTTTTGTGTCATTTTTGCCATTAATAGCTCGAACAGCTTCGTATAATTTATGTTTTTATTCTTGAATAATATTAACTGAAAAAGAAAACGTACATAATGTATACATAATCTACTATTTTAATGTTGTTATATTAATATGTATGAACGTATATTAATGCTTACTCTCAATCTTTCGATGCTGTTATTAACTTCCCTGCCTACAGTGGCGGGGATATTAAACTTTCCAGAACATGTATCTTCGATAATATCAAAATAGAGTTCTGGTTTAAGATCTTGTACATTTTCATGCCCGAAAACAAGATCGTTCAGAATTTGTGCCACGTAACTAGAATAACTCTTTGTTTCTAACATAGGAGACATTACTTCGTGCCATAATTTTAATCCTACAATCAAGTCTTTTCTACCAGCTTGAGATAAAGCCCATAATAAAGACAATCCAATCGGTTTTCTATTCTGGTAAGAATTTTTCACGGTAATAAATTTACTAATACTGGCAATAACCATCTCAGGATTGGTATGTGCTAAAAGTTGTAAAAATATTTTATGACCAACAACAGGCGATCCTTTCACCATATCGGTAGCCATGGCTGTCAAAGTATTCTCATAAAACACTTGGGCTGTCTGTTTTCCTGCCATTTCAATGGCTTTATCTAAAATAGAAAAAATTGGTTTAGGTACTATGCTCAACGGATAGTCTTTAGGTTTCCCTGAGAAGATTGCATCTTCTTTGTCAACAGGTATTTTTAGATTAAGAAACGCAGCAAGATCTTTCAGCCATATCAATGGAGCATCTGGAAATCTAATTTGACCATTGGTCAAAACATTTGAGAGCTCATCTACATTGATCTAGGAAAAATAAACGTTTTGTATAAAGAGGTTAATCTACAATTATATAAATATGTAACTATATAGGATTATACCATGTCCAATGCATCTTTTATCGATTTTGGAGGCTTCTCTTTCGGTTCTTGCTTCTTTTTCTCAACGTGTTGTTGTTGTTGTTTCTGTTGTTTCTTCTTCTCTTCATTTTCTTTCGTTTTATTCTCTTTCTCTTTCGATGGTTTCTTGTTTTCTTTATTATTATCCAAATTATCGTATAACGTCTTGACTTGACTCAAAGGCACTGAAAGAAGTGAACGTTTTCGCAAACATATTTTTAAGGTGTACAGGTATTTCAGTGTACAATATTCTACGACACACGTTAATATAAAGAAGCCTGTACGTATTATGTTTTTGTTTATACCAAATTACTTTTTGACGGTCGATGTTTTAAGTAATAATATTCTGTAGAAACAGTGCGACTTATTGTTAGTCGAGGTTAAACGTGGTAACTTACGAAAATCTTCCACTTTCGGAGCATTCTCGATAAATTTCTTTTTCTCGGCCTTTGTAAGTTTATTGGTCTTTCCATTGCTTTTGTCTTTTTTGTTTCTTCCAACTAATTCCCAACCGCCGGACGACATGGTGCGATAAATGCAGTAAACAAATAGACACTTAACAATACTACTAAAAAGGCACTGGAGTGTTTGTTGGCAGTGTGTTGTCGACCGAATACTTTACGTGGTCGCGCATGCGTGTTTAACAATTTGCCACGCGCTAAGTTTCGCCTATACCAAGCAATTTTCAATTCTTTCACGTCGCACATATTTCAATAATAATACAATATATATTAATGTATAAATAAATTTTATATTTTACCCACGTAAGTTATACAGATATATAGTTAAAACATATTTAGTACGATATATACTTTCTATATTATAATTTATGCCACTTTCACTTCGAAATATTTCGAAATATTTGCACTCTTCTCAACAAATTGTTCCGTGAAGTATCGTGTACCGAGTGCCGGTAAAGTCGGAAATCATTGTCGGTAACTGACATTAATTGCTCATCCGCGCCAATGCTTTAACACCGTAGACTCGTCTGATCTGAAAATAAGAATCTCGACGGCTCCGTAATTAAGCCTCGGAATAAGAAAAGTTGTAAGTAACGTTCGAAGAATTGTTCATCAGATTGTTATATACATATATCTTCAGATTTCGAGCCTACGAGTTTCGACGCACTGCGCTTTTCTAAACTTCGCACTTGACGTTTTCACTTCCACTTTTAATTAACCGATTCCACTTTGTCTTTGTGTTTCTTGCAGTATCATAAGCTGGGACATCTCGTTCGTAGAACAGTACACACACACACACGCATATATTATAATTTTTATTTTCCAGTTTCGATAATCTTGATGGATTTTGAAATTGATGTTTGAAATTGACGTTATCGCGAATAAAAATTCTGAACACTTTATTTTCTCTCCGATTGTTAGAACGGAACTGAGCGTGCTGATTCCACGATATTCGTTAAAAGTCACGCACTTATATATATTTAGACAGTATTGCAGAATAGCTGTGTCACCAGCACCATAAATAGTCACATGTACACTTGTGACCCGCCATCCTTATCTATACTGTTCAATTGCATTTCTAATCGCGCGCTACATTTGAAAGTTTACCGCTGTTGCGAGAAGGAAAGTAACGTGATCTATATTCGCATGAATCATCTAGAGGGTTCAATTCGTCGGAGCGAAGATGACATGCATTATAAGTGCGTTCACCGTCTTTTTCTTTTTACCAATTGCGTCGTCTCGCGAGCAACGGTCGCCTTCCATTATTCTTTTGTCTCTTTGTTTTTCTTTTCTCGATGGGGTTCTCTTACACCGATTGTACATTCGCATACATTTCCGTACATTGTGTCTCGACCGAGGAAAATTATTCCTCATTATCGTATCGTCTCATTATCTTCGGCGAGGATGAGTAATACTCGAATACATGCGCACACGTAACTTAAGAACAGGGTCGGTGACGCGACTCGAAAATGTGGTTGATCGCCGACCGATGTTTATTTCCTTAGGGAGCCTCGCCAATTGTTTATTAGCCGCTCAGAGGTCGAATGAGCAAGATGCGTCCAACAATCCTTCCGTTTCTTCTTCCCTGCGTCTTGATCTTTATTTTACCATCGATATGTCGGGCTGTCGAAATCAACGACTGTGGTAAGCTCAAACGTTTATAAAAATCAGATAGATCACGTAATCGCTGATAAGTTGATTTTATTTTTTGTTTTTCGTCGAAACTTTATTCTCGGATGAATGTATAATTTGTTTTCTTTTTCTTTTCGGAGTGTGCAGTAGTTTATTCTAATTATCTAATTAACACTAGATTTACGGGACCTAATATTTTTAAATTGCGAATATCGAGATTGTAAAAATGCATCCGTAAGCAGTTGTTTAACAAATTGATTTCTTTCGGCTACAGACTTTGATCGATACGTTCATGTTATTTTTATAAAGTAATGTAAAATTTAGTTACTAATTTTTAGTGCTCCGTAAACCTAGTGTTAAGATACTCAAATATTAAAAAAAAAAAAACAGTTAAAGAAATGTATCCATATTGTCTTCCCGATCTGAAGAAAAGATTATTTTTATTTGAAACACATCGGAATATTTCGTGACTAATGGTTAACTGATAACGATAAATGAAAGATTCATGTAAATATATATATGTATATATATCTACTTAAATCATGAATGATAATTAAAAAGTGTATTTCCCGTGTTTAGGAACATTATCTTGAATTTTAAATTAATTCATTGTGCTTTTAAGAGATATAGGTTGTTGACCTTTTCGTTGATTAATAATTGTTTTTGTTATTGGTTCGATTATACCGCAGATAACTTTTCGAACGCAAAAATGTATTTGACCGAATGCAGTAATGGATTATCTAATTATAGGTTGCATAACGTGCAATTGAAATAATGATATATGATCTCAATAATAACGGAGATTATCGTTTTGCGTCCGGAAAACGAAGTTCAAAGTCATGGCTGTTGCTAGTAATTTTGTCTTATGTCAATATGGGGGAGCCTTTTTACGTAAACAACTGAAACATCAACTGCTTCTGTGATATTTTAAGGAACATCACGTTCGTACAATTCATCGACCGCAGTATAATAATTGAATAAACAAGGCGTCGTGATATTACGAACTTTATCATAATATTTTAACAAAACGCAATTTTACTTGTAAGAGTAACGCATTTAACAACCTACACCTAACGAGGATAAACGTTGACTCAGCCTATTAACGCTAATAGGATTATAACCGAACGCTGAATTTGATGACGAATCCCTTGTTAGCATTTCGTTTTTGTTTTCTTTTACACAGGCTCGAAAGTTGGAAAGCTTAAATCTATAACTTTCAGCGGATGTGATATGACCAAGCAAGCTTGTGATTTAGTACGAGATACGAATGCAACAATCGATATAGACTTTTCAGTTGGTTAGTATGCTTTTGTGATCATTTTTTCCTTTTCTTTTTTGAAGCAGAGGTTACACAAAATACGAAAAATTATTCGTTTCCTTTACAGAGACGGATGTATCAAAAGTAGTCGCAGTTGTACATGGAATTATCATGGATATTCCTATAGCTTTTCCATTACCGAATGCAGACGCTTGTGAAACATCTTCTTCAGGAATCAAATGTCCTGTAGCTAAGGATACAGAGTGTCACTATACGAATTCATTGCCAGTGCTAAAATCTTATCCTAAGGTAATGTAACATTGCTATTCTTAACGAGATTTTTCATTTTCACTTTCTGATTAATCATTTCAACGATAATAGCTCTCCTTGGTTATCAAATTTGAGCTTAGAGACGAGAAGAATGAGGACATACTTTGCCTGCTGATTCCCGCAAGAATTAAATAGGTAGCATTAATTTGATGTATTGCAATTTCATGTTTAAGAAAACTGTGTATTTTACAAAAGTTGTATGAAATAAATACAAAACTTAGTAATAAGAAATGTTTACCATGTTTCTTAAGCTGCATTGTTTCAATGTACACGATATACAAAAATTTTGTACAATGTTTATTGTAGTCAATAAAATAAATAGGGAAGAGCTTACAAATATTAATTGCATCTTTCTTTTCTTTTCGTAAGCAAGTAATAAGTTGTCCACAGCTTGCATGCCGAATAAATAAAAGTTAAGACTACTATTTATGACAGCATATGTCTTAAAAATTATTTACTGTTTATTAATCACTATTAGCATGTGCTATAGTAAAAAATATACGTAGAACGTCCAACGCTAGTAACACCTTGGTTACCTAAATAAACAATTACTTTAACTAGATACATTTGTATTGCAATAAATTTATAATCTCTATATATTATATTAGCAATTTAATTTGATTTTACAATATACCTGCATGTTTAGGTATCTTTTTGAACATGACGACATATAGCATGCCTTGTTGTTTTGTTAAGTCTATCGTTTTCATCTAGTTTAAGATAAGTCTTTTAGCGATTTTAACATTTTCACAATTAGTATCAACTGTCCATCTCATCGCATCTATCTTCTGCTCGCTCTGTATCCATTTGATGTATAGTTCGTTTACTTCGTTGTTTCACTGAACTTTGTTGCCCGTTTCTTAATGTCTTTTGTGCTTGATATATAGGTTCGTATTCTTTTAATTGCGTCATGAAACCTTCATTAGGATTTATACAAAACCTTCTTTGTTGTACCATTGCATATGCCCGTCTGAAAAAATATTCTCTTTCAGTGTTTTCCTTAGTAAAGATGAAATTATTACAATTCTATGCATCAAGACATTACGTCTGTGACAATCCATATGTTTCCATAACGTATGCTAGAACCAATGCAGCAGATCTTGATATTCCAGCATTACCGTGTACTAAGACTTGACCACCGGAACTTAAACCTTCATCTATAAATGTTTTAACTTTCTGAAAATGTTGAATAATATTTTCGGTTGCTGTATCAGCAATGTTTAGAACAAGATACCTGCAACATGACTTATTAATACAGATATTCGGTGTTCATGCGTTATCTTTTCTTTTTAATGATTTTTATATTTCATACTTGAATTTGTCTGGAAAGTTGGGCTTTATAAAATTTGCTTCTATATCTTGTCTAACACACACTATATGAGTTATACCATGTTCTAATAAAGACTGTAATTTTGAACGACTAGCAGCACTGTATGGACCAAGGTATAATCTAGGTACCACCTCCTAATGTAAGGTAATAATTAATTTAAGACATATAACCTTTCATCATTTCTTTCTACGAGTACATCTCTTTTGCCAACTACATCCAAGATACCTGCATGTGCCTCCTCATCGTGTAAGTCCATTCTTTTGGTTCATCCATGTGGATAGGTATTCTTGGATAATCGTCAGATTCATTTTCGCTAGTGGTTTCCTGCGAAACAATATTTAAAGAGTAACATCATAAATCGAACTGTAATCAATTTACAATTGAAACAACACGGTGAAAGTTCAGATATAGAAGTTCGATAATCTTTGAACAAACAAAAAAAGAAGTTGTTTATACGTGATGTGTCTTGTTAGAATAACAAAGCTGTGAAAATGAACCATTTCATATAAAATACGAAGGCGAGAATGTAATACACAGCAGTGTACATATTTATGGTAGCTGATTCTATCGTTCTTTCCAGAAAATGAGTATACGATTATTAAAGCATATATCTTCGAAAATGAAAAAAAAAGGTGTATATTATAACGTAACCTAAAAGAACGTGAATCGAATGTTTGTGACAGTTTCGAATTACCAATTAGTTTACGTACCTCATCCTGGTGAGTTTCATTACTGTCTAGAGACAGCATACCACCAATTTTTCACACCTGTATATACGAAACAATCAAATTTACACAACAGAAGAGAGAACACGACACTCTTTTTACCGCGATCAGAATATGTACATTGTTTTCTGGTAAAGCGGCCATTTGTGAAAACTTAAGTTATTACTGCTCTCTGTTGTACGATATACGAAATACATTGCTATACAGGGTGTCCTAAACTAATGGTAGTTTAGATTTTTCAATCTTTTCCATAAAAAGTAAACATTTTTCTACAATCATTCCTTCCTTGAAAAGTGTGATCCCTGAGGCCATTGAAACAACGTTTTCCTTTGCGAAAATGTTCTCCGCGGCTTTGTTCTCGAGTTATTAACGAAAAACACGGACCAATCAGAGCGCGTCTTCAACGGACGAATTCCGGTTTGGCCAATGCCAGCTTTACACTCGGCGGAACCTGTCGTCGAGATTGGATGCGTCCGCTGTAGCTGCGCTCTGATTGGTCCGTGATTTTCGTTAATAACTCGAGAACAAAGCCGCGGACAACGTTCTCGCAAAGGAAATACGTAGTTGCTTCGAATGAACTCGTGGAATACCCTTTTCAAGGAAGTAAAACCGTTCGGGACACCCTGTAGTATTTCTACAATACGTCATCGATTTGCCAATCAGTATACACCATGTGATGACACTAAAAAAGGAACATTGCAATGTCTATATGCTGCTCGATAACGTCGCGCAATGTTACCCAATTTTATCCTCCCGAAAACGCCATTCGAAAAGGAATGATTAAAAAATGTACAGTACCCAAAGGAAATAAACTTGAATTTTATTTGTAAGCCTATAGAAAGTTATATAACAGCAATGTAATTTGTAAAATATGTTCTATCTATAGGCAGCGTGACTATACTGTATTATGTGTGTCATTTATTTAACGGATGCTGCTGTTCGTTTACTTATGTCCTTTCCAACACGACAATACAGTTGCTAAGATTAATTGAATTGTATTTTACAAAACGTATATTCCCATTCGAGTCGACTGAAAACTTTCTAAGCGATTCTGCATATTACGTATTTGCATGAACTAAATTTGCTACTGCATCAACCAATCAAATAAGAGAACATTTCTTTCATGTAAACGGACCTTTATCGGGTGTTGCAGAGCGCATGCGCAACCCCACCTACTGTTCATGACAAATGCAACTTTTACTTCCGGTTGAGTGTGACCTCTGTACAAGGTTTTTTGGGTTTAGCAGTATTCTTGCGTGGTGCTTCTGTTATCGTACGTCATCCGTAATTTTTCTTAGCTGCACTTGCACTTTGCAATTCTATATCTCCCGGGGATATATTTTGTTTGTCGTATGTCCATCCAGAATCTCAACACATTCGGCAAGTATTATATTTTCTGTTCTGGAGCTGATCGTATTCTAGAAGATAGTTTTGTCAAAATGGCGTCGGCGTCTTTAGCTTGCATCATAGTATGCAATCTATTAATGGTCGTCGTCGATTTTCCGTTCGCTCCTCTAACATAACTGTTCTTCTGCTCGTAAATGCTGTTCTACGATCGTTAGATTTTAACGTCGAACGAATTCTTTCTTTTTGCCCGCAGACCCCTTTGCAGATGCAATCAAGGGTTCAGATGATGATGTCCAAGACGGTCTCGTGCATATAAGGATCCAGCAACGGAATGGTCGTAAGACCTTAACCACGGTGCAAGGCCTCTCATCTGAATATGACTTGAAGAAAATAGTGAGAGCATGTAAAAAGGTAACTATAACATTTTTTCTTTTATTCTAATACGTGTCCGTTCCGATGAGCAAATCGTTTGTCAGTGTCACTCACTGTGCTAAATATAGAACCGACGCAAACGTTCAGCAGAAAAATATATAATTTTACGGAAGCTTTTCGAACGGTTCTGAACATTATATTTTTTTAATGTGTAGATTCGACATGTATTTTTTTCGATGAATATTATTAATTTCATATTTTTCGAAATAATTCAAGAGAAAACTTGCAGATAAGAAATGCAGATAACAGCTCACAGCTCATCGTTTTATTGTACATTGCTATACATCACTGCTTATTATATTTGTTAATTATGTAGATTAAAATATTTCACTTCGAAATTATTATACATTTAATTTATGTAACTTTAAGTATTTTATTGATTTTGGTTTTTTTCTGTCTTCCTGTCTTGAGTTGCTTAAAAATCTATATTAATCAATCAAACCTTATCTAGGAATTCAAAAGGTAAAATATATTAATATATTAGATACAGTTGAAGTATTTTTATTACACCTAGGAAGGATTAAATTCGCGTTGAATGTACAGAATGAAGTAGATCGATGAAAGAAATTATGAAAGTGCTCTTGTGAGAAATAACTTTTGTAACTTTTACAAAACATTGAAAACTAGACATTTTTAGACCCAATTTTGGTGTTAAAATGGTCTAGGGGAAAGTTTGATAGAAATAAGGAAACGAAAATTCTCTTCTTAGGAGTTCGCCTGCAATGGGACAGTAATCGAGCACCCGGAGTACGGGGAGGTGTTGCAGCTGCAGGGGGACCAGCGAGAAAATATATGCCAGTGGTTAACAAAGTCAGGTCTGGCTAAACCTGACCAACTCAAAGTCCATGGTTTTTAACCAGCAAACACCCATGCCACTATCTAAGAACACACCACCATCATCAACACCTTATCATCTTAAATTATCTGTATCAGTCACTAATACTTGTTGATATTTCGTGAGATATCCTATTATATACACATATATATTTCAATAAAAAATATATAACGGTAACGATATAGGCACAATATTCTAATCAGACATTTGTAAGCTTGTAGGAAGCAATATTTTACAGCCCTATGTTAGGTAATCCACTAAACTCATCACGTTTAAAGTAGTAGCGATAACTAACTAGTAATTTTGAGAAAATACATATACAAGGGATAGATACAAATAGCAACGGATGGCTCTTCTTTTTGGAATTAGGTAGTATGTATCTCGGAGCTATAGATGTATTCAGAGAGGGATAAAAAAATAATTGTTTTAGGCTGCAGATTGGCTTACTGTGTGTAATGACGAATGCTTTGTTTTTTTTTTTATACACTAATGGTAACCAGACATGATTTTATATTATCAACTCCAAGTTTTGTGCCTTTGATTCCGCATTGATTGTATTATTTATTGAAATGATCATCTTTTATTGTAACGGATTTTGTAGGGAGAATTGCCAATTTTTTCCTTTTTAATACAGTATTGATAACGCGAGAATTGTTTCCCATAAACATGTGGCTGTTCTAAATAAATAAATGGTAATTCACCAGTTATGTGACTTTTAATTTATACTGCCCTCTTTCCCTATTCGCGGTAGAAAGATATTGTATGCTTGAACACAACAGGATCTAGAGTAAATATTAAACATTAATAGAAAACTCGTTGATTCTAGTTTTTGCGAAGTTCGTTAAGTATCGTTAAACATCAAATAGATTATTAATGATGCTTTACTTGTTTAATACGCATTTTTATTAAAATTGTCAATTTTTGACTGTGTAAAAAGTTATTATTAATTGATATTGTACGGCCTTTTCTGTGCCAATAATATTCTTCTTATGTTGATGCAGTAAAGTGTTCACATTTCCAGAGTTTCAATTCACTTAATTCCAAATTGTTCATCAGTATGTGAAACCTAAATGTAGTTTTAACCAACTGCGTTGAAATGGTGTGCTATATATATATCGATTATTAAATGTTCAAGACTTCCACACATCATCTATAGCACATTGCTTGATATTCTTGTGCAATAAATTTAGACAAATCTCTGATGCGTGCCTGTCAACTAATTGTCAGTGCAAATACTTAAACGTACTTTCTCTTCCAAATGTATATATTTCCTGTACAGCATTAGTTTAAATATTTATTGGACAGGCATATACGCAATGATAGTTCTTACATTTTATGGTTTATTTGCTTTCGTGACCTACGTGTCTATATAAAATACCTGCCACACCCTTTTCCTTCTACATTAACTTAATTCTGAGTTTGCAGTTTTCGAAATCATGACGTTTTTTAATTAAGGTAACGTGTGGTAATAATGCAACCTTCGGTTGAGACTTATATATATATATATATTTACCATCCTCATTATTTGCATGGTTCGACACGCAAACTGGACCTATAACCTATTACATTTTTTATTTATTATTTAGTAATATGTTACATTTTTATATATACATGTAGCAGTATATGTAATATTTAATACATACTTCTACATATGTGTATATAGACGTGTACATGTGTAATATATATATATGTATATATGATATACATGTATATACACACACACATCATGATATAGGTATATAATACTTATATACCTATATATCCCTCTTATATACTATAATATATATATATTAAATATTATATTATATGTATATATACATATAAACCTCCTGAAACATTGCCTCGTGCGTATAGTGATCGGCTGACGCAACAATGTGAACAAAAAAAAAGGCGCGGCGCACACTAGCGCCAATTACAACCACATTGCACTTTCAAATAAAAATTACATATCTGCAAGATTACTCTGACACTTCAGTTATCTATTTTATAGTATAACATATTATACCGTAGCATGGATAAGGAAATATATCTGCAAGAGTGATATGTGCAAACATAGAATTGATTCGTATACGAAGTATGATTGTGCATGTTCACTTTGATATATATGTACGTACAAAGTAGTATGATCGTACACATTTCGAATACGTATGTGTACAACACACGTTCCATATTAAAATTAGTTTAGTATTTTCATATGTAGACAATGGTTGCGAGTAATCGGTAAAGTCATTGAGAACCATTTTTAATGGTTTGCAACTCTTAATCCAGTTAATCAATTTCGATGAAATTTTCATCATGTATATGTATATATACACAAGACAGCTTTTTTAAAATGTTCGTCATAAACCCAAACAAAAAAGTTGTAGAAAGAAACTTTTACTATCTTTTTCAGACTAAACGCAATTTCCCAAAATTTTCGTTGCATATTATTTAATATAGCTTAAAACCGAAGTCGTCCGGTCCATTCGCATAAAAGTTATTCTGATTTAAACAATTGTGAGACTGATTGCATATGATATTTTATTTTTAGTATATTTTATACTAGAAATGACTGTTTTACATTTCCTTATAAAAATAACGTGAATATATCTATCAAAATCTGCAGCCATTTTATAAAAATAATATATACCTATTAATATATAATTTGTAAAATAATTCCTCATGGATCCATGTTTGCAATCTCCAATATTCGCGAATTAAAAACATTAGAATCCGTCATGTTTTGACGGGTCCCGTAAATCTGATAATATACGTTCCAAGCAATAAATATTGAATATTGAATAAATTTCCGAAACGACTAAATAATCCCGGACATATAGAAACGTTTAAATTTGGCGGGTTGGAGTTGCGGGGATTAACTGGTAGACTTCGCTTCTGTCGGGCTACATACCTCCAACCCATAATGCATTGAGCTACGGCATGTGCCTTTCTGTGTCGGCCATTTTGTAGTTTCCTTGAGAAATTGTGTTGAGTTGATTCATCTTCTCGGTAAGAATTTTATAAAATTCTAAAACGGCGCGAATCACATTGATCCAAATGATGTAGAGGATTGAGGGCAGATGCTTATGGCTAACTATTCATAGCTTGAGAACGAGGAATAAGGTTGCGTTTTTTGCGCACAACCGTGTGCGCTCACGGTACTTACACCCGAAGAACGAGCCAGTAAACGAAGCTGCCGAGAACACCTATTGATAAAGGCACATGGAATCCGGGATTGTTTCGGGATGAATGGTGATTTCGGTAACGATATACGATACGCATAAGTGTACTGTCCAAGTGGTTGTCACCATATCTGCGTGCGTGAACGTGTTGGCCCGGCCAACGTCTCGCTCTATATTTGGCTAATCGCATCCAACATATTGCATATCTTGCCTTTTCAAAATTTTTACTTTCCATGCTGTTACCTTTCCCAAAGAACTATATCAGAAGGATACAATGTGACGTTTAAGTGTGAATGCTTGACGATTACACATTGATTCTGAACGAGAGCAAATCTTAGCATGTGGCACGGTTTGTACGGATCAACATTCGGTTTTTGACTTTAATCGGAGTCAATGGAACGTCTCGTTTTTCATTGTAATTTCAACGTTTCGTCGGCCTGTTTGTATGTCGTTCGCGTTTCTCGATTCGATAATTATTTCCCCGAAAGCTGTCGTTCCATAATGTCTCGTGAACATTTTCGAACCTTTCATTTCCATGTTTATTGTTCTTTCACAGTTGATAGAGATATATAATGTAAGTTTGCATAATTTGAATACGCGTATATATATGCATTTGAGCACGCACACACGCCCGTTTGTACGCGCGAGCGCTCGCGCGCGCGCGCGCATCATGTACCCATACATATACACGTCGCGAATACGTATTATGTGCTATTGAACACGAATGCGCGCGCGCATTGTACGTGCAACACACGTACACATGCCAATTACGTGTACGTATCAACGCGTTCGTGTATGTGTATACCAGTATGTATATATATATATATAGGTACTACAAATGTGTTACATCAGACTGGTATGTTGCATTACATACTGTTAATCGTAATTTCAAAAAATGCACTCATTAGATGACTTTGTGCAGCGAAATTTCAACCTTTTTGTCGTTAATGACAGATTTCTGTCTGAAACATATTTGTGAAGACTGTACATTCGACGAAAGTTATGTCTTCCTTAACGAGTGTGTATATGCAATAATGTAAACAAATATTTTTTTTTCTTTGCTACATAGTTAAGAAAGGGCAAGAGGTTGTTCTGAGAATTATTGATTTGTCTGATTACACTTTAAACAAGTTTGTAATTATTTAAAGTACCGGCAAGATTGCCACAGATATTACAAGAAAGTATTTTTCTAATTTCATTGTAATCATGCTACAGACAATTACTTCATTCCACTTGATGTTGTTCAATTATTAAATCATTGTATACATATACATTGACGGGGTTGTCATTCGATTTCACGCGTTGTATCGAGATGTCGTTTAGACTCACATTTTACGAATAACATTTAACCTGGATAATTTATCTAGTTTTGTTACATGTGGTAACATGTAAGTACGATTTAGAGTGGATTGTTGGTAGTTCTCGCCGGGTATAATGCAGTCATGGGTTGTTATTTTATTTAATATACTTCTCATTTTTCATAGGGTACGTGTACATGAATGGGGACATTGGGAAGCTCCAACCAGGGGCGGTTTATCCAGCCACCCCTGAACCCTTGGGTTCAGTTGGGGGTGCAATTGGAAACGCTGCGACCAATTTGGAATACAACGCCATGAATGGTGCTCCAACTGGAACTGAATTAATATTAGAGGCAGGTGTTGGTAATTTGGAACCCTCGCCGCAGCATGCCATAGGTATAGGAGGTGCTGCAGGTTACGGTCCAGTGGATGTTGCTGCTTTAGGTGATGTGCCAAATCAAACTGCTCCAATGGCTGATTTATCATCCCCTGGTATACCTTTGGAACAATTAAAACAAATGCTCTCTTCCCAACTTGAATACTACTTCTCCAGGTAATTATATGTGCATCTAATATCGGTATTATATTATGCTCGCGAATAAATATATACCTTCAATTGTCTGTCAAACTTGAGGAACACTAATATGCTATGTTGCCTTCTTTTATAATTACATCGTTATCAATGGTACACTAGAATATAAAGAGGATATATGTTCATTGTTACATTTACTGTAAAGGTTACCTATTTTACCAAAGACATAGCATTTCACACGAACTTCGGTAAAATAAGTAACATTGAGGTTTATAAGTTAATTTGAAGTTATCAGAATGTATGTGGTTCCTTATTGTAAAGCATGGGGTTCAACAGTAGAATGATGTTTCAAACATAGATTAGTATTCCTTGAAGCATTGTATATCGCTATATGTGTATTTATTTTTTAGAGAAAATTTAGCTAATGATACATATTTATTATCACAAATGGATAATGATCAATATGTACCAATATGGACAGTAGCAAATTTTAACCAAGTGAAAAAATTAACAAAAGATATAAAACTTATAACGGAGGTTTTAAGAGAATCTCCTAATGTACAAGTTGACGAAGAAGGACAAAAAGTAAGACCTAATCATAAACGATGTATTGTAATTCTACGTGAAATACCAGACAGTACTCCACTGGAAGATGTGAAGGTGAAAAAGTATTAATATCTTATACTTTTATTAACTGTTGCTATTATAATTTGTTGCTGTTGTGATTATTAGTACTGCGAATATCACTTCTATTCTTATTTGACGAGAATTAATCAAATTCTATTTCAACTTGTAGAACCTATTCTCTGGAGAAGGATGTCCAAGGTTTATTTCATGTGAATTTGCCCATAATAGTTCTTGGTATGTAACATTTGAATCCGACGAAGATGCTCAGAAGGCCTATAGGTTTTTACGTGAAGAAGTTCGGGAGTTTCAGGTAATTAAAAATTAAACATTCTATATAATATGTATGCTCTGCACCTTGTTATTGAAAAATGTTAAGAAATAGCCTTGTGCAATTCTGGGTAATAGAATGACAAACTCTCAGTTTATTAAAAAAAAAACATTATTAGTTGATATTCACATTCTTGATTTTCATTCTTTCATTCATATATAAAAGACTAATTAATTATTCACTAATAAAATTAAACGATTCATGTAGTGTGCAAGTTATATCAGTAATTCTTTTATGTTAATATTTAATCCTAGTAAGTAACTATTTATAATTCAGGGAAAGCCAATAATGGCAAGAATCAAAGCTAAACCAATGAATAGGCTACCAATACCAGCAGTTGCTGGAGTCGGTGGTATAAAAAATGGTTATAGAACTCCTCCACCACCACCAGTTTACGATCCAAATAGCTACACAACTGGTCAACAACGCTTCCTTTACACAAATGGCACTACTATGCCACAAACCACTATGCCGCCATATGCCAATCAAGTTCATTTATATGTAAGTAAATAATATTATCGTATTCGCATTCTATTGGAAAATCATTCGCTCATAATGTCAATATATTTCTGTTGATATTAATCTATACAAAATCAGTGTCCACTTATCGAACACTACTGAATTCAAGTTACAAAAGATTTGAAACGTACATATTTTTCTATAGTAATTAAGAAATGATAAACTCCATTTCCACTTTATGTAATTACACGTACAGAAATGATGACATATGATTGAATTTGTTCATTAAGAAAATGCCCTTTCAATAGGTTACCATACATTTAGTTGTTATGCACAACGAAAAATCTTATCCTATTTATAGCATCAACCATTTTATCCTACCGGAATTATGCCCTGGCCACCGGCAAGTCCTGCTTATTTCGATATGTCAAGTGTTTTTACAATGAATGGTATGACACCGCATAATACATTTAAGCCACACAATACAAGATACAATCCTCGACACAGGTACATAATTAATACTAATAATTACTTTGAATAATCTACAATATGTATTTCTTTTATCATTGAATCTATATGCCTATACTATGTAGTATCATATCGTCTGAAAAGTGCTGTTACCTACTTTTGCATATATATATATATTTGTGCAAAAAATAAACCTTTAGTATACGTAACATACAGTGTTCGCAGTACAATCGACATTTTGTTTCCAAAATGTAATTATTAGAGGATGATTAACCCATTTATGGGTTTTCGTAGCACCTCTAGTAATTATAAATTTATGTAATACAACAACATACAATTACAAATTGTTTGTTACTATATTGCATTATTGATTGATTCAAATCTATGTGTATATATATAATACAAACATGTATATATATATGTGTGTATAATACATGTTTGTACGTGTATGTGTGATACAGAAATAAGCAAAGAAATGGGTCTGAAAGACCAGCTTTGATGGATGGTGGTGGCAACATGGTGCCAATTGGTCGGACCTCACATCCACCTATAAGTGGAGCACCAATATCCTTAGGAGCAACCGTTCCAACCTTTACTTCGAGCTTGCCTACAGTGAAGCCAACTTCTTCTTCCTACCAGACCGGCACAAAGTTCCATTCCCCGCATACAACTATAGTGACTGGAGAGGTTCAGTATAGTAACAATCACTCGAAAGGAGCACAGGAGAATGACGCTCAAACTCTGGACTCTGGGGTTCAATTTCCGCGTCATCGTATGCATCGTAGGACCAAAGACCAAGAAATGTTGTCGAAGGCTAACAGTAGCCCCCTACCATCGGTCAGAGAACCTACCCCGGCCAGTAATAATAACACACAATGTAACCGAGGGGTACAATTCGATTTGGAAGCTTCTGCTTTTCCTCCTCTTCCTGGCCTAGATGCTGATCTTGCAAAATCCCATAATGCTTCTGTAGAGACTATCGGTGCCGATTGTACGCAATCGCAGAATAGGCTTTCAGACGTAGTCAAAGGTACCGCAAAATTGAAAAGCGTTAAAGAGAAAGAACCTGCAGGAACTTCACAACAGTATCAACAACCGACAAGTAACAGCAGTAGGTCTGCGAGTCCAGGGTCAAGTGCTGGCGGTCACACTGGTTCGCTAGAAGCCCCGACTGGTTCTGGCAGTGCATCGACTACTCCCGTTACATCAACAAATACCAGCTCTAATGCTTCTGCTAGCAACAATGACTCCACAGACATCGCTCTCAGCACCATCACTCTCACTCCCCCGTCATCTCCTGATAAGTGAGTGTGCTTTCTTCTTATACCCGCGCGCGCGCGAGAGATCGCGCAAAACACACGCACACGCGAATACATACATCTCCATACCACACGTACACAGACAGACTCATTACAGATGCATACACGGAATCAGGAAAATGCATATACACGTATTTACACAGAGACGTACATGTATATAATGTATGCTGTGTAAATATATGTGTGTAATAGAGAACAACGTTTTATTTTTTATTGTAAAGGCTAAATAGTTGTTTAATTACATTTTTAAAGTATTTGCTTATTATGAATTACTGTTAAAACTCTTTTAATTGCTTTTTAATGATATATTTGCATATATTATACTATGTATATATGTATAGATATACACACAGATTATATTACATGAATATAAACACACGCACACGTACACAAAACATCCGAATGATATGTACAGGAAGTCGTATATAGAGCCTGAAAAAGAATGCTAAGCTATGTTTGATAGTGTTGGCTGCATTATATTTGCGTGCTATGCTCTGTATGGTGGATGTGTATTAGTGAAAGTTATATAGTCCACCTATATTTTCATATCATCTATATAAGAAGGAAAGGGAAAGATGTTCATGATAGTCTATTAGTTTCAGTATATATATATATTATGTTCTTTTAATATGGTATTATAGCAATATCGTTGAAGTTTATATTTAGTTACTCATTTGCAAATAGGACAAAAGTAAAGTAATAAATATATTAGTTTGATGAAATAATATGAGAGTGAGAGCATACATTTTGCTCTTCTAATATTGCAATTTTACATTGTGTCTTATCAGACTTTATTATTCCAAACAATTGAATTTTTATATATCTTCTTTTAAATGTATAAATTATATGAAAATTCTTCAGTATCCTATTACTACTACTACAACTATTATTATTATTATTATTATCATCATCACCATCACCATCATCATTCTCATCATCATCGTTACTACTATTACTATCTTAATTATTGTTACTACTACTACTACTACTCTACTGCTTTACTACTACTACTACTACTACTACTACTACTACTACTACTACTACTACTACTACTACTACTACTCTACTGCTACTACTACTACTCTACTGCTACTACTACTACCACTACTACTACTACTACTACTATTACTGGTACTCTACCACTATTACTTCTACTACTACTGTACTACTATTACTACTATTACTACTACTACTACTACTACTACTATTACTACTACTACTACTACTACTACTTCTACTACTTCTACTACTACTACTACTAATACTACAACTACTACTGCTGCTGCAACTACTGCTATGATTATTATTTTTATTTCGATTATTGATATTGTTATTATACTTTCCCTTTCTCAATTATATTATACTCATGTATAGTGCAGTAAGAAGTAGGTGTAACTTTCCTAAATTTACCAGTTATTTTATTATCCATGGTGGTTAATTTTGTAGGCGTGCTCAGTTGTTCTAATTTGCCATTTATTTCTATTGATTGATATACATACGTCTTCTTCCCCATCGAGTGACAAATTATCTAATTATGTTGTTTTGAATGCCTCGCTAATACAGTTCTTTGACTGAAGAACAGATTGTTTGGATAAGAGCTGGTGCTCCACTCGATGAATGAGCAAATATTAAAGCATAAAATGCTCAAATCAGGGTATTCATTTAATATACGTATGTATGCAGTACTCTGAGGTAGCACAATTTATAATACTTCTTGCCCCGTGTTACAGAGGCAAATGAACAATACATATGAACTAATCTATTATTCAGGGTTCTTTAATATATAATTTTATTATTATTATTTTGTCACTGTCATCATCATCATCATCGTCATTATTCATCATTGCCATTACCAAGATCTTCACCATGATTATCAATACTATTATTGCTATTGTAGCTATTAACATAACTATGATCATCACTATTTCTTGCATTATAGTTATTGCTGGAACTATAATCGTTGTTCATATCATTTTTATAAAAAATTGTCGTCGTTGTTGGTACCATTATTAATTCCACCATTCTTGTCATTGTCATGTTAATGATTCTCTTCATGATAACTATTATCTGTTAGTAATATTAAAATAATACTGTTACATTAACAGTCATTATTGTTATCATTGTTATCAATTATTATTACTATAATTACTATTGCAATCAGTAGTTCCAATATTTTTACTGTCATCATTGCTGCTACTATTACAATAACTAATATATTAACTATCATTCGTCTTCAACTATCATAGCATAATCATCACAATTATCATTGATACATTGTTGCTGCTACTAATATTACTATTGTTGTTATTACAAATTCTGTTGTTGCTGCTGCTACTGCTTCTATTACTATCGCTATTGTTACTGATATGGATTCTAATACTTTATTTATTATTATTACCATCATCCAACATCATCATCATCATCATCACTCCATCACCACCATCATCATTATTTTTGTGATTTTGTACATCACAATAGTCATGAAATCATCTTCATTATCATTACCACTATGTCATCAACATCATTGTCACTATCATGGTTACTATACTATTATTATTACTACTACTATTACTATTACTATTATTATCTATTATTATAATATTACGTTATGTTATGCTATATTATAATTATATTACAATTATTAATTGTTCATTTTCAAGTTACTCTTAAAGGCATTTCAATTAAATTCTTAATTCTTAATATAAAATTAAGCTGTAATTTTTTGGCACACGAGTATAATAAAAAGCATGGTTCATTATTAATGGATGACTATAGATTAATTGTCAGTGAAAGTAAATAAATGATGTGTATACTGGTTTGTTAAATAAGTGTTGCAATCTTGCAAGACCCATTCCCTTTAACTATGTAGTGTTTTTTGAATGGAAATGTACATGATAGTTAATTATATTATTTTTTTGTGCATGATATTTTAATGTGCACAGTCGTAAATATTGAATATATGTCTATTATACTTATGCACGTTCAGGTTTAGTCCTTTATTATTGAAATGCACCGCTGACAGATCTGTAAAGACTGACGATACGAACATGGTGAACGGAGTGGATGAAGCTGTTTCAAATGCACACGCGGGGGAAGACTCAGAACAAGTGACTAGGTGCCTACTGCCTGTAATATCCCCAAGTAATGCCCCTACTGCCTCACATAATTCCCAATCGCAAGTGGGAGTGACGTCTACCTTTCCTCTCGTAAGTGTATTATTTCTTTTTTTTATTCTCATACCGTGTTCTCTTGAGAAATTTAGCGTTGTCAGTTTTCATATTTATTTCGTCATACTTTGAAAGAGACAAAAAGTACTAGAAGCGAAAGATACAAATCGTGATTTAATCCAGAGTTATAATCGCTTACAGTATATATATATATATATTGTATATCGGTCTTGTTATCTTATTATTTTATAAATTTTTTTCTCTGTTAGGATCTTACGAGGCCAAGCTATGCCCAAGTAGCACAACATTGTCGTGAACTACCTTGTACAAAACATAAGACGGATGAAAGGGATGGAAATGTGTAAATCAATATGTGAGTAATCATATTTGGCAGTGATTCCTATTATGTGAAAAGAAAGAAACGCAATGGAACTAATTATGGAGTTAAAATGTAGTGAAATAAGCGAATTTGCAGATACTACCGCAATGAATTTCAATATTTAGCTGTTATTCTTCATCTGGATTGTATGGATTAACTACCACTGCTTTTATCCTACACTGGATATAGTGGGTATGAAGAAAACTTTTTACATTGTACAGTGACTTCGCCTACAATGAATGTGGTATCGATTAACTATGAATCATAAAAGATTATTTGAAGAAACTCTAATTCGCCGCATATATTTTAAAAATACGTTTGCTGGCAGGATAATACATTGTCTAGAAGAGTATTGTTATTGCTTTGGTTCTGTGATTTTGGAGGTACATATTTGTTAGCTTGTAAAAATGTTAAACTAAGGTATTAATCTTTTAATTCCTTTCTCCTCTCCCTTTTCATAGCACAGGGCCGTAACTGGGAAATGTTTATCTTTGTGCCAAAACCTTGCTATGTGCGTACAGCTTAATGAATGTTCAGAGTGCAACGAAACTTATTCTCAAACAGAATGATAATTACAAAAAAAAAGCAAAAAAAAACAATGTAATTTCCAAAGCAGATAAATGATAAGGATATTCGAAAAGAACTATTTCTGTTTTCTAATAATTTTCCATGTTTTATTTGAACTACTTGTAAGCAAGTTTTGCATATTTTCCAGAATATTAATGACAATTATAATGGGTGATTTCAAAATTAATTTTCAAGTGAAATAGTGCTACGTCTAAGTTGTTCCATTTCGTGCATAAATATAAACAATCAAAATGAAAGCAAAACTTAGAAAGGATACATTACACGTGACTTAATATTTGCTTTTGCTCTCATCTTATTACTTTCCACAATTAACTGTATTGAGTTTCCTTACATGCTAACAATTAAAGAGTTACCAACATAGAAACTTATTGTAAATGTTACATCTTCTTTTTCGAAAGAAGGATCCTTAGATATACGATGATATATCTCAAGTTTTTCAAGATTATTATTTACTATTGAAAAACAATTCGAAACATGTTATTTGACTGTTGCACCACAATAACATTCATCTGCGTATTACAATGAATTGTAAGGAATATCTCGGTTTGTTATATTTTCTTCATTATATTTCATATATTTGCAGCAACTAATATTTTTGATGGTACAATTTGTTAGCGAGTGCATTCTTCGCAAAATTTTGCAGAGAGCATTAAAAGGTATCTAATGCAAACAAAAAAGTATTAATTATGCAGCGGTTATATCATAATCATTGTATTATAAGATAAAAACATAAAATTGATATATTTGTACATGAAATTATCGATAGTTGATAAGACATGCATAAAGTAATATGATTCATACAGTACAGAAAACGATATAACAGAGGAAATTTATATAATACACTAGTAACTGAAAATATAACATTCCATGTTGCCTCAAGTACATTCTAGTATCTACTAGAAGCTTTAAAAATTTGTATTCCAAGCGGATGAGAAATAATGATATGAATAATAATAATAATAATGCATTACTTATTGTTATTGATATTCTGGAAACGAGATCTATATAGATTTTAATTTTGTGTTTATCTTAAAGGAAAGGAAAAAAAGATACATTGTTACTACGTTTAGGCACCTATTTACGGCACTGACTTTTCTTTTTAATGATACTGTTATATGAGATAACATACAATTTAGAATTATGCTTTGGCAAGTAATATAAGAGTTGTCAGAAGTGTATGGTCTTTGAGCACACATTTAAGTGCCTCAAAATGTTGTGTATATTACAGGAGCTTGGCTTTAGATGTTATACAATTACATGTACCTATACATTATAGCAAAGAAACGCATATGATATATTTGTTACTGATATGCGTGCAGAAATCGAAATAATGAATATTTAAAAAAAAAAAAAAGAAAACCAATCTCCTGAACTATAAAATGATTACCAACGTGTATAATTATATTTTACATTTATGATACTGCCTTTTAATTTTTTTTATATCTGAAACGATTAGCCGCAATGTTGGATATAATGAAAAATTTATTATCAGCTGTAAATGCATTAAGATATTATTTCAGTTTAAAATCGTGGTGCTGTAAACACTTTGCTTTAGGCTCATTCTTGTAGCACAACTTACATTTATTATATCTCAATATCTTTAAAAAATCTGGTGTAACACAGTTAAATACATCGAGAAACAAGTATGATATATTTAATATCTACACATAAATTTCATCTTTTCATTGGTAAATTCACTCGTTCAAAACATCAAATCTAACTAATTCTTTGGTACAATTGATATTTATTAAACGTACATTTGTTATCGTCCCCTTGATTCTTTCTTTAATGTGTGCTTTATTATAAAAAGAGTTTATATGCGCATACATCGTTTAAACAGATTTCAAGAATACACACGTTCAAAAATACAAATAGGAAAAGATTTGTTTTATTAATAAGGCACTTCCAGAAAAAGATATTGTTTAATCTATAAAATAGATACTAAATCCTTTCAGTTAGTGGATTACATTGATTGCAATGTTACATGTATCTAGAAATCTCAACACCTGTCTCTAAATTTCTATTTGTTTTTCGTCAGAAAGATTAATTTTTTTTTATAGTGGAAATAGTGTATCACAAATTACTAGACACGGTGCACACTACTTTTGCCCAAAGTAACATATATCTTTTCATTGTGTGTGCATTGTTGCGATTAGAAGAGGAGACAAAGGTGGAAGTACTTTGTAACTAAACGATACACTAATTTATTAAATAATCTTTTAGTTCGTACATGTAATGCACATTCACGAGAATTTACCGATAAAAAGATTAATATACATACAAAAAAAATGCATATGTACTAAAAAAAAGAATTGGATAAGCATTAAAATACTTCTCGATTATAGAATTTTAGGAAACGTAAACGATGTTAAAGTGATTTGTCTTACTTTATGCGTTACCCCATAAATTATGTATAGCTAATTATGTGTATGCTTTGAATATTTGTTTTAATTACCGCTACGAATTATATGTAAAAAATTTGAAAGTTGATTCCTCTCTATACATTGTCTCCACTAAATGTATGGAACTTAATGTAAGAAACGTTAAACTGTTGGTATATCATATACCTGTACGATACAGAGTGAGAAACAGACACACCAATACCTTGGATCTTAATGATCGCTTGTCTTGTCAGGAAGCATTGATTGTTTATAATAACTAGTGAAAGTATCTGAAACTTTTATGTTTTAAAAGTGTGCGAACGGGCAACACAGTAATCTTTTAAACGTGAAAAGAGTTAAGGAGACAGTAAAAAGAGCTTTACACTGACAATGTAGTTTAATTAATGTGTGTATATATATATATATATACATATATAAATACATACACGTTATACATATATGTATACATATATATAATTATTTCATGTAAAAAGGTATAAAGAATAAAAATAGTTTCAATGGTCCAGGGTAAGGGTGGCATACTGGGTTAAAATTGTGATTGGAATGTATGGAAAAGGTATATTAGGACTCCGTTCTTTTTTGATAATCCTGTCACAAAATCGTGGCTGATAAACTTACGTTAACTCATTCATCAGAATAAACTGTGATTAGATTGAAGTCCAACAGAAATACAATGTATAATGTACTCCGTTTCATAGGCTGCAGGCCTAGAAAGTCTGATTTTTTAACTACTATGAGAACTTGTGTATTATAATATGATCTACGACGTTTGTTTATTACTATGTAAAGTGACAAATTTCAAAATTAAACATTAATTACTGTTATTGGTTTTGCTTTTACTTTAGAACTTTTAATCTCATATTATTGTTAACAATAATACAACATGTACATTTCCGTTCGTTGAATGAAAATTAAACGAAACTGTACAGATGCAACTTACACGGAACATGGCCTAGCATTGTGAATAAATATAAAGAAAACTGATGTATTCTCGTAAATGTAGTGACAATTAATGAATCCGCATGGACACGGGATAGAAGGATATCCCTGCATGTAATTTTTATTCAGGGCATAAAGAAACTGCCAATATCTTTAACACAAGAGACTGACAGTGTCTTTACACAAGATGCAGATTCAATTGAAATCAACTCTGTTTTCGCGAATGAAAAACGCAATTTATTTGATGACGCTCGAAACGCAACCTTTATATGTTACGAGAAAGAAATCGAATTGTTTTATACCTTTATCAAATACATCTACATTTTATATCGTTTATCATTTAAACGATTCGCAGACGTTCAATCATTACCTCGCTATGCTTATATTTTCTAGTCAATTCAACTTCGAAGATTCGTTGATACTTATTATTGCTCATCCTTAACAATAGTTATAGATAAAAGTTTAAAAATTAATATCCTTTTGCGAGATATGATATCGAGAACAGATTGTATTGTACTTTTTGTCTTCCCTCTCCATCTTGTGTTACAGAATTTCCACTTAGTTCGAATTTACACGTGATATGTCGAATTATATATAATGTGTCGTTGTTTTAAACCATTCTTTAAAAAAAAAACAAGAAGAATCAGCGAATACTACAAAGTATAACAAAATTATTAGTAAATTCGCAATCTCATTTCGTTAAAAGTTATATAAAGTGTCAATATTTAAAAATTTATACCCTACATCATTAATTGTTTATCACTAAATTCTGCTTATTTTACTTCATTTACGATGAAATAACGCTTATCGAAAAACAATGTTAAAGGAAATAGTTTAATATAAAAACAAAACAGACAAATTTTCACTTTATTATATTCATTCGAAAAGACTAATTGTTTGTAAAAATTCTTAGGTGTACGATACAGTAAATTATTTACGGACAAATATATATTTGTCTAAATATTTTTAGTTACTTTTATATTGAAATTCATAGCCCAAAACATTTCTTATGACACCAAAAGCCAAGTGTACAAAACAGTTGTTAATAGAACAACAAGTGTTTTCAAAAATTTCTTATATACATATATATATATATATATACATCGTAAGATTACTTTAAACACTTAACAAACTATCGCAGAAATTTTCATTGAAAAATTTATTGTAACGCAGCTGCGGTGACTAGGTTTTTAGATAAATATAAAATAAACTATCGTTAAATATAAACGGAATAATATTACCTGAAAATTTTACCGTTTTGTCGTTTCGTGCACAAAATTATGCTCTACTGAATCTGCGACAAACGCATTATGTTATGTATACTTATATATTAGTTTAACAAACATTCCCGATTAAATTTTGATTCATCATTAGCCTGCGTTTTTTTCGCGTGTCTCGTTTACAACGCATTAAATTACAATTTGTAAATAAGATTTATTTATAGTCGTGGGCACTGGACTACAATGTCGAAACTGAATGTTTCCAAAGATGCAAAAAGAAGAAGAAAAAATAAACAATTGTAATTCTAATACATTCTTCGTCGCACATTGTAAATAGTCGATCTGTCTTCTGAACAATTAAAAGCTGTTACATTGTAAAAACATATATTTCCTCGAAAAAGACTATTAAAAATTTATCATTCAATGTGTCATACACAGCTTCACACAGAATATTTTATGTTACAATTTATAATACAACATCGAATTATAACGAGTGTACATATATATTAATTATTATCCCCGTGCGAGAACATTAATTAATTCGAGCAAGTGATATTACACAATAATACTACGTTAAATCAAAAATTGTATTAACACGACCAAGATGAAGTTAGTTGAGCGGTTCTTGTCTCTCGGATAGCCGAACGTTATTGTTTATCTGTAATTAATAACTTCTACAGAATTTGGTAACGGGGTTCATTGCTTTAAAAACTCTGCCAAGTACGTTCACGAAGTCTGTACAATTTCAAGTGACAAAAGGCATACGTATACTAACACCTATTAAATAATACAACAATATACATCATTTGGACAGCGCATATCGAATGATGCGAATTATTAACAAGAATGTTAAATGTTTGCAATATAATGCCATCGTTATAAAACCAGCTCTGTATTTATATAGGTCCAAGGAAAGCGATTTACAACGTGCCTGTCGTCGTTTATGTAGAAACAATGTTCAATTTTTCATATATAATTTCGCTGATCTCCTCCTCTTATATTTATACATACACTCAGACCTTTCGTTGTAACTTTTAAGGGTTTATTTCGAGATCTGTCGTTATTAAAAGAAAAAGAGTGCAATTGAATTTCTGGATGATACATTATATCATTTAGGTACGCAAAAACCTGGCTCCTCGTAGGTATCGCGAATTTTGGAGGGAAGGCTGGATAAAATTGATGATTCTCTGCTTCTATAAAATCATTAACGCGTCGCGCTTGATTTACATACTGCGGACGAACTCGTTGTACGTTCAGTGCCTTTTTAAACATATGTATTTCTATGTGTATGTGAAGATCAATGTATGCTTTTGTATCTACCGATATATATATATTTATATATATATATATATCTTCCGATTCCCGCGAGTAGTTTGGCACGATTTGAAAATAATCCGTTGGAAAGAAGAGATTAAACAATAAACTCGATCGGAAGTTGGCTTATTGTTTGTACGAACGTATATAGAGTAAACCAACTTCGAATCGAGCGTCTTTAAATATATACATATATACATACAATATATGTTTCAACATTAGCATACTTGATTTGATATGCATCATTTTCAAAGGGTACACGCATATTTTTATAAATGTCGGTATTGATACGATGATTTTACTTGTATATATAGGCCGAGTCCTCACGAGGCTTGGTGTATGCATAAATATATACTTCCATTGCTTCTGGGAATGCAAATAAAATTCAAGGTGGAAATTGTTCGACTCGAATAAGACAGCACTATACTTGCATACTCGATTGAATCGTGCAAGAGCGATCACATAATTTGTAGATCTGAGGTGCAGAGAAATTGTTTCTATAAAAGTTCTTTTGTTCGGACATCGTACAGCGTGTGCGGTATTTCTGTAGGCGTAGCATCGGAAGAGATTCCAAGGTGAACCGAATTTTTCGAAATGGAACGCGTACGAGCGCAATTTAAAGTAATTTCAATCGTAAATTGACTCGAAGTCACGAAATCTCCAACTTCCGGTTGAACCCTATGCGACCGTGTAGTTGACGCAGGAACAAGCGACATGGTTTTCATCGTCAGCATCACAGGGATTACCGAATAGCTATATCTTTTTCTGCAACTTTACGTCTGCCAATATGTCTACCAGGTTACGGCAATGCCGTGCTTTAAGGTTTAGAATATTGCGATTTTTAAAAACTCGGTGTAAATCATTTGTTTTTCCCATACAGGAACATTAGACGGCAAACTTAAAGGTCGAGGAGGGTTACAAACGAACGGAGAAACCGGTCCCTACGCTCTCGCACGTCTGGGGCCTTGCTAAGTAATTCATTATCTTCCAGCGAGTGGAAATACTCTCGTGTTCCATTAAGAAACGAAAAAGTAAAAGCGTCACGTTCGCCTTGAAATCTCTCGCACCTGAAGGATAAACATTGACACCATGTAATGTCCGAATAAAAAGAATTTTTCTAGGAGCAATTTCTTTTTGTCCTTTACTCCTTATAAAATATTTCGTCGCTCTCGGAAGCTCCGGGCACGCTGTGCGTTGTCGCAGTGTGTTTTCAAGCAGGCGTATAGAATTCATGTTTGTTCGAATTCTTCTACGGGAAATCAAATGATGAAAGTGCGGTTCAGAGAGGATTCGTTGATCAGCATTGTTGGAATATGACAATGGTAGATTTAACACATCGCAAATTACGTGCAAATCTCCCTTTTCTTTTAATGTTGCGGAACGTGTAGTATCGGTTAGTGTAATTATGTAACTAAAAGGAACGCAGATTTCATGGAAACAGTTAAGTGATCCTAACATTTTATAAATTTGAAATCTAAAGCTTCCCTATTCGAAATCACAGTGAGTAACACGGAATGTATAACGAATATATTTGCAATTCCAGTCAGAGACGATTGGCTTTTGTTATGCAGTGCTATGTATAAGGATGTGCAAACGTGCACATGCATACATATATATATACACACATACAGATGTACGTATATGTGTGTATATATGTATAGGAAATATGTAAAAACGCGTGTGCGATTTACGAAAAATGGTGTACACAATGAATATACATATATATGTATACTTATTGTGTATTTGATAACATATATTATTATTTTAAAAAATGATAAAATAATGCGCGCAAGCACACTCGTACACGCATACATACACGAAATTGTACTCATAAAATATGGAAACGAAAATACACAAAGCTATATATGTATTAGCTATACATATTAACTTGTGGTACGGTATATAAGGTCGTAATACTACTACACACATACTTTTGTGTCTGATGTGTGAACATTTTCGATGTATCTGTAATATCATATATATTTGTACATATAACAGCAGGTTCGTTTGTTGCGTCCATTATGTGGTTTAAAGACTACTTTGTACATACTATAAATACACGATGAATGAATGAATAAATAAATACGTAAATAAAGAGACAAGTGTGATATATTTTATATTTTACATAATCGGAATTTATGTTGTATTTGATAAATAAATTCACTTATAATAGACGCAATTCATACGCACAGAGAATGAAAGAATTGTTCGAACATGACATGAGTTTATTTAATATACTTTCGTTAATTAATTATTAGTATTACCGGTGTATATATATGCACGATGTAGATGAATTTGTTCATTTACTATAGTAAATATATTTAAATATATATATGTATATGTATCAAAAATGTTTATAAGAGAAATTAAACTGTAAAGTTAAATAAAAGTGAATCCAAACCGTGAGAAAAGCATGAATTAGTAAATGAAAGGATAGAATGCAGTGCAAAATTCGAAAAATAAGCGCGATTGAACAGCGCGGTATATAATACAGTTTAAAAAGTTTGAATATAACATATACACGCGCAAATAACAGATATTGCTTAAAAAGTGCAGCTATATTCTGGGAACACCAGTTTTAATAAATTAGTTTCAAAATTGAATGCATATATATATGTTCCTGCAATTTAAACTGATACTTTAAGAAATATTGTTACCCTTGTTGTTAAACCTCAACTTTGCTGTTTTATTTGTTTCAGTTCGTAAAATGTAATCTGTTGCATATAAAATATATGTTTGAACCTTGGTACTGGTGTATAGAATTGTCTCTGATAAAATATAACATGTACCAGTACGCATACATACATATACACATATCTATATACGTATAGTTTAACTCGATTCAATGGAATTGAATGGAATGGAGCCAATGGCCACTGCGCTCTCAGTAATCTCGATTTCTACAGCTGAGAGTGATGTTTCGCACACGCTTTTCTCGGTGTTATTATAATAAATAACTATTCGTCAGAATTTCCACCGAACGAAGGAATAATAAACATTATTTTATAGATCACAATTTAAATAGTCCAATGATCAATAAGTACATAATCATAACCTATAACGATACATGATACGTTTATCTGACAGTCATAGAACTGACTTGTTACAATTAAAGGAGGAAATCAGTAAATGTTATTAGTTATTGTGACAACAAAGAAATTGGTACACGAACCGTTTAAAATCTCTAAATAATATGTTACTACAAAATCTAAAGGAAACCAGTTCGTGTTTATTTACTAAGTCGTTTTTTTCTTTTTTAAATAGGTTCCACAATGAAATATTCTACATCACCACCGATAAGTAGATGTAATTCACCTGGCCCGAGCGAGTTAGGCTCAAATTTACCAATGCCAGTAACCTACAGGTATTAGCTAATGTGTATTTACCAAATTTTTATAGTTTACTTTGTCTTCACTTCATAATAATACTTTGAACAATATAAATTTGTGTTACAGGCAAGACTGTATGGGAGCAGCAACGAAATGTTATAAATATCTGAGGAAACTATTAAAGTTCGAGCAAATGGATTTTGAGTTTGCGTTATGGCAAATGATCTTTTTGTTTATATCACCGCAGAAAGTGTATAGAAATTTTCAAAGTAGAAAACGTACGTGATTCTATCCGTAAATTGTATAATGGTACATGAATAACATTGTGACCGGCGATTCGTTTTGATTTTAGAAACCAAATCTCAATTTGCAAGAGACGATCCTGCATTTTTGGTACTAGTAATGTGTTGTTTGTGCATATCTTCCGTTGGTTTCACAATAGTTTTGGGATTAGGATTTTTCCAATTTATAAAGCTTCTGCTTTATATGATATTCATCGATTATCTTGTGGCTGGGTTAATAGTAGCCACAACATTCTGGTGAGAATGAATACTGAAATCTATAATATGAAATTGTATATTAATTCTAAATAATATTGTTAAAGTGTTGTTGCATAGACGATACACATAATATAATCAATTTTCAGGTTTATTACGAATCGTTATTTAAGAATCGATAGAGCTCAAGATGTAGAATGGGGTTATGCATTCGACATTCATTTAAATGCATTTTTTCCACCTTTAGTGATACTTCATTTCGTTCAACTATTTTTATATAATGGTAAGATCACCATGATTGTTTTGGTACGATCACTCGTAAATAATAATTGTACTATTTCATCATAGTAATCCATTACGTCATAATTTATAATTCTATGTGACATTATAAATACTTGTTTACTTGTAGGACTTATAAATTATGACACATTTTCATCACGATTTGTTGGAAACACAATCTGGTTGATAGCTGTTGGTTACTATATTTATATTACCTTTCTGGGATACACAAGTAAGTAGAACTGTTGTGTTAAATATACTCAATTATTTTAATTGAAACAAGTACTCTATTTTTTTTTTATTTTAGGTATTGAAATATTGAGTAAACCACATGTGATATTGTCTGCATTACCGGTAACATTACTGATTTACATTATGACACTGTGTGCAGGTATTAACATTAGCCATTTAGTTATGGAATTCTACCATTACCGAGTTGTCTAAATAAAATCGATTGCTTTACCATTAAACTTTAGTTTAAGTTACATTTCTAAATTACATTTTAATGCGTTTCTTGTGAATAACAGAATAGGAAAACCAATTATTATTTAATGTACAAAATTAAATTCTATTGTTGTGTTAATAACTTACTAGTATATTACTTTTTTATGAAAATGTTTATTTTTTTTCATTAAAAATCAAATTTTTTGAAAGCTACATTTTTTCATAATTTTTACAAAATAGAAGTATTGTAACTAAATATTATAACAGTTATTTAAAACTCTTCATATTTTTATAATAATTTTTTAACATTTTGAGGACCATCTTTTCTAGACTCGAGCTCAACCGTATAATTTTTAGTAAAGTTTTATTTATGAAACGCAACATTTTAATCTTCCTTCACATGGTCTGTATTGAATTAAACACACTTTTTCATGTAAAAATAAGACACAATCAGTCAGCCAATTTTATGTCTTTGGTCCTAAAGGTGTTAAACGTACACTTTTTGTTAAAAAATATTATCTTTATATTATAAGTCATAAACAAAGTTATTATTTTCCTGATATACACGACTCTCAGCTATAAAATAACAATACACATTATTACATAAAATATTTGTATCAGTTTTGTATATAATGTTTTCATGCTGTCAACTATTTCTTACAATACTCTATTCTCGAAATAATTTCTGTCTAATACTAAAATATAATAGAGGGATTGTAAAATATACAGTAAAAATATCTTATCGAATGTAATTTGTTCTTACTCCTTTGGTTGCTTATAAATAAATATGGACGAATGCATTGTTTATGATAAATGTTCATACAATAATAATGAATACATTTCGGTACGATTGACACGATATTAAAGATTTGATAGCAAACGCATAAGGATTTAAATATTATCAAACTCTTTAAATTTAATAGATTGGTACCATCGATTTTTATAAAAGTTTAGGCTGTTGCTTTAAAGTTGAAATATCAAGAATCTTACTAGGACAAGTCGTTCTTGGTGTCTCAGTAAAAGGAAACCGTTGCAATGCAGGACTATTTTTTGTATTCGCAACTTTCTTATCAACTTTCAGAGGTACCTCAACTTGTATTTTATCTACGTCTGCAGAAAGAAAAGCAACTATTAGTATATTATTCTATATTCTATATCCTATATCATACTTTTATGAACACAATGTAAAAATGTGCATTGTCATTGGATCATTCCATGCCGAAATTGGTTGCTTCTTCCAGTTAAAATTACAAGTAATTTCGTTTGTATTTAGAAAGAATTAAATCATTGAAAATTTCGTCTTTTATAAAATTTCTTACAGTAAACGTAATCAATTTGGCATAGACTGAGTTTACGAAAAATTATGATGATTCATTGTGTTACCTTCTGTTTGAGCATTATTCTTTCCTGGAAGTAATTGATATCTCTCCAGATATCGCATTGTAGCAAAAGACATGTTTGTGCCTTGCACGTTACTAAGCATGAGATGTTTTACAGCTGTTGAGCCTTGTCTTTGTATGGCTAATTCAGCAAGTTGTTCGTCGGTTAAATATTTCAAAGCCAGTGCTTTCATATGCATGCTTGTGTTCGTTTCATTTACAGCACTTGTGGCCTGCGTCATGGTTGCTTGATGATCCAAATGTGGATAGTATGAAGAATCAAATGTCATCCTATCAAACAAATTATCGAATTCGTTAAGCATTATACAAACACGACTAGCCAAAGGAATATTGTACCCGTTCAAAGATATTACAAATAGAAAACATACTTATTACTGTTATTTGATTCTTTATGTTCTGGATTTTCGCTTAAGCTAATTCCAAGTTTCTTGAGTTGTTCTAGCGTAGCAACTTTGACAGTGCTCAATGCTCTATTTTCGGTCTCTTCTCGTTCAATTTGATTTATTTTCCTCGGATCTTGTTGCTGGTCGTCTATTACACAAGAATTCTGCAACAATTGATTCACTTGTCCTAGGACATTATTGTAGAAAGTCCATCCTACTTTCGAACTGCGTTTCATCTTTTCGCTATCGTCGTCACTGGAATACTCCTGCATCTCAACATGAATGCTAGGTTCTGGAGTGGGTGGCCTTTCATTTATTTTTAAATCTCCACCATTTAAGATCAAACTATCTTCGATACAACTTCCGCGTTTAGCAGCCGTCCCGTCCTCTTTTCGATGATTCTTATAATATTCAGACGACCTATTTACTGTGCTGTTTGTCTTTATGGAATCGATATCTTTTTGTGCATTTAACTTGTTACATTGACCTGTACCAGGAGAAACGCTTGTTCTACGATCGACCTTTTCTAATGTATTATATTCTACTCTCTTTTGTGATTCCGGCATTCTTAAAGTTTTATGATTCTTTACTTCCTCTTTGTTGCTTCTTTCCAAACGTGCCTGAGTATTTTCAGTCGGATTTATTCTCGTGGTTGTACCTTTACATAACTTATTGTTAGGAGATTCTGCTCTACAATTACCTATCTCTCTTCGAGTATCTACATAGGCCTGTTTATCTAAATCTTTTATAGAGATACTTGCATTTAAATTACTACTTTGTTGTTGACTAGATGACATATAACTCTCGGAGTCTTCAACTATGTTTTCTAACTGCCCGCTAGGTATTCTATTAAAAGAATTCTTATATCTTCTTAGCGGTTCATGAGCAAGACCAGTGTTGTCGTGTAAATTACCATTATTACTCAATTTCAAATTACCTTTTTCTTGTTGGCACTCATTTTTCTCATAGTCCTCAATGTCCATAGTGAAAGGACTATTTTGTACAGTAAATTCAAAGCTGGTCATTACACCGATAGAAACTTTTTGCTCCATAAAAGCTTGTCTTGATTGTGTTTCTTTTAATACTAATTCAGTCTGATTAACATTTTCAGTCTCGTTACAATGACCTATTTCTTTACTTGGCTCGTAATGATTTAGATGTTGTTTAGAATTTTGTAAAACTCTATTGTAACCAGTGTCTTCGTGATTTTTAATTAACTGACCCTGTTGCTGTATTTGAGTCGAACAAGAACAATTCTTCCTTTCCCTTAAATTTTCTTCCTGCATTTTCAATAATCTATCGACTTGTGTTTGTAAAGACTTAATTTGCTCATTTTGGCTATTTATAATTTGTAATAAATTTTTCACTGTTTCCTGATTATCAATGTTATGAGGAGAACAAAGATGATGCTGTGGAAAAGGATATGTATTCGCATTAAAATAGGGATATTGTTGTCCTAGATAATGCGGTAATGGAAACTCGTTTCTTTTTAAACCATTCGGATTCACAGGAAAGTTTCGTATAGTAGATTCATTGCCTGAATCGGAAAACGGTACTTTTTGTTGCTCGAAATTCTGCGTTACTAATTTCCTTTCGTATACCAACGGAGAATATTCTTTCTCTATTGTATCATAATTATTTACATATGCTTTAACAACATGTGGCACATTCGATACAAAACCCGTATGATTTGCTTTAATACTGCTTTCATTATGGTTTTGTCCAACTTGTACTAAATTATCTTCACACATTTTATGATTACGTTTATGCACGTTGTTATTGCTTTCCCTGTGCATCTCTTTCTCTTCATACTTTGAACTACTATTAAAATCTCGTCTAGAAATACTACTTCTTTCTCTAGATTCCTTCAATCCATTTTCCGTATTATAAATATCCGTGCTATAGTTCTGACAATGCTGTGCTTTCGGAGAAATTGTGCTGTTAAACTGCTTAGACGTCGGTGGCTTCCCCGAATAGTTCTGTTCTTTCCATGCTGCATAAGATCCATTAGCATGTAAAGGAGACGAGACATTATTTTTGCATTTTGAACCTCCCGGTTCTACGTACGACGAAGCAAAGCCATTCTGGTCCACAGTTTTGCAGCTTACAGGTTTATCAAATATCAAGGAAACTTCAGGAACCGATGGTAATGTGAAACACTGAAAATGAAATCTAATCATGAAAAAGATAAAAATTGATTTTTTCGACGAACTCACATCGAATTTCGAAGCAGGTTTCGGAGTAGTTCTTGGTTCGAATTCATCCTCATAATTACTGCAAGTTTGATACATATTTTTTCGAAATCAAACAAAACTTGTTCGGCTCACGATCACTGTACCCGTTCAACAGGATTTAATGTCATCCTCAATTTTAACCAATCTTTCGTTGATACACAAATTTAGTTTTGCTACAAGTTTTTTAATAATATTTCAAACAATAACTTGTATTTATCGTGCGTACGTTTTGCCAAAATTAATTTCAAACTAATTGGTTGACAAATGATTCGAAATGCAGGTGTAGCCAACTTAACGAAATAATTCTAGTAAAGTAAATAGTTATAAGACAGAGAGGAAATGAGAGTGCTCACTTTTGCTCAAGCGATGGTGCTGCGCCAAATGGAGCACAATCCAAATTCGCTCCATATATGTCCCAAATGCCTAGCCGATAAAAGTCCCAGAACTATCCCCACTCTACCCACACTATCCCCACGGGTATACCCTGCGAGACCTTGGAGGAGTCCAAGGTTGTCCAAGGTCGCGTGGATGAAAGAATAGTATCACAGACGAATACGAGGAAATAAACGAATAATTCTGAAAACCTCTGATTTTTTGAACAGTCGATGTTTCAGAACATGGGACATCAAGTCCCATAAGATGATAGGTCTATACCTCGTCTGTGATAATATCTCCTAGCCGATATATGTCGAATCATTCGATTCTAGTCCATGCTATCGAGGAATCAATTTGGTTCTCTCCCGTTTGGCGCAGCACTATCATTCGAACAAAAGTTAGAAACAGCGTAACTGAACGCGTGAGCACTCTCTCATTTCCTGTTCGATTGCATGCAATTTTTCGCCTACTATTATTTTTTACTCTATTACATATTTAGAACTTCTTTGTCACTGCTAAGCCATATTCTCTGATAAATGTATCCACGTATTATACCCGCACACGTACCTATGTTTCATCCGCGTATATTCACATTTTTACATGATTCTTTTAAATTTGAAAAACAACACAAACGGCGAATAATGATTTCGTTATTTTCTCTTTTACACCTTCGATTCAGAAAATACGGGGAAAAAAGATTGAATTTGCATTGATACATTGCTTTCAAATATATTCAGAACCTAAATGGACGACAACCGTTGTAATTCTCGTCTTTTTTAATGTTAATCTTTGCAATGTTCCTCTTTTAATACTCCCTCTTGCGTCTGTTTTACCAGGTGAGAATTAATTGGATATGCGTGTGTATCAGTATGTATAGAATGATATGTTGCACAGTGCACCACATTGGCGAATGACTGAAATTTGACTACATATTATTAGGCAAGGTATATATATAAGAAAACATTTAATAAAGCGTCCTAACTAACTGTCGTTTCTTGTTCGAAAAATATTCACGAAGAAATGCTGAACGTACACTGTAAGATTGCACATCGGATTTATTAGCGTTGTTGGCGTGGTATTTTAAATCTATGTCACAGAGTTGTTTGACCTGTGATATCTTAGAATTTGAATATCGTTAATCCTTCAACTTTTATCTTGTATTATCTATTATACATTGTTAAACAGAATCGTTATTTGTCACGAGTAGTTCTCTTGTTGCTTAATTACTCGGCGGTGTCTGTAACATAGTGAATTAATTTACAGACATATGTCTTATATATAGTATAGATTGTAACATTATAGCGAATCGTTAAGTAAGACTTTTAATTTATGAATCTGTAACGTATTGGTACGAATTTATAAATATTCAGGTTCGTTAGATATACATATGTATGTACGGGCAATATTTTCCCCACATTCTCATTCATTAACGTATGTAATTACATAAAAGTTTATCAATGTACGGGAACGTTCTATTATTGAATGTTAAGTGTTTGTTGATATTTGCTAAAATTTAGTAGTAATTAATAAGCATATGCATCAACACTAATGTTTCGTATTTTTTTTTAGGTTATGTCATTATTTTTTATTTTCATTAATTTAAGTATTCTACAAAGGAGGAGAAGAAAGATCTTATAATGTTCTTGTTTTCTACGAAGTGTACGATATTAGTAAAGAAGGAATTCTATGTAAAAGAAGTGTAATCCTTATAAGGTTTCTATTTTTGTTTTGTTAACGATGGGAAAACTTTTTAGTATGAACAATCAATAGGTTAATTAAATCTTCTCAATCTCTTTTAGATCTAGCTTTTCCTCTGTTATGGTGGCTGTGCAATTATTTACTCATTGGAATTTAATCAGTATCGAAGCAACTATTTCTTTTCGACAAGAACCAATGAGGTGCTTATGAATGTGTACATTAAAGGATGGCAATAATTTATTTTTATGCTTTCATTCTGATGGTTAGTATAATGGTAAGTATGTAGAAAAAGGTTAATCATTCGATTGGCATAATTGAAATTAATATAGAGATAATTTTACAATGATTATTATCCACGAATAATGTGAATTCTTCAGGAATTGTAAATAAAAAATATACATATGTACATGTACTGAAAGCAGAGGATAAAATAGAAAAATGGATAGTTTAGAATATGAGACTGTAAGAAATATGACACTCTTGTTTTTCTTCGAACTTCTCGTGGACAAGGGTGGACCACGTACATTGCATGATTTGAGCTGCCAGTTTGGAGCTAAGGGATTCACAAAAGAAATGCGTCAAATAGCTGGTGGATCTCAAAGTGGCCTTAAAAAGTTTTTAGCTCAATACCCAATGCTTTTCGTTATTAATGGCGATTACGTATCTGTAAATACTTTCCAACAAATTGCTGAGGAGGAAAATGGATGTAAATTGGGCAGTAAACGTGATTACGCACGAGAGGCTGTAGAATATTTTACGAATAAATTAATGCAATACGGAGTCGGTACAGAGGTACCGATTAGTAGCCTTTTGGGACATCGGTCTCAGGCTTCTCCAGAAGTTAGACATATTTCCGGACAACATTATAAGAAGTTCAGAGATTTTCTTTTGAAGTATCCAGATGCTTTCATAGTTACTGAGGATAATGTGATGTTAAAGCAATACGAAGGCATGAAGGCAGAGCCTGTATTGAAAATGGAGCATAAAATACCTTTTCAAATAACCGCTACTAAGGAATTTTTGGATTTTCTTTGCGAGTGTATTGAACAGAAAGGTCCAATTCTTCTTGATCAAATGGTCAATATGATTCAGACCAAATTTCCTAACGAAGATGTGACTTCCTTATTTGCGGCACCCCATGATGTGCGTTTATTCCTAAAAATGTATCCGGACGCGTTTCATGTCCAAAGCGATTTGGTGACGTTAGTTGGGAGACCAAAGTTTTCTGTAGTAGAAGGAAAAATAAAAACCGAAAACACTAATTCTGTGCGAAATCAAAATAGTACTTCAAGTCAAATAAATATGCATCAGTCTGTACAGTCGAACAATGACACAGAAACATTACAGCCATCGGTCGATTCAGATCCTATTATCGCTAGTCCATTGAGCGAACCTAACTCTGTACAGAATTCTTATTCCCAATTAAATGAAAGCAATAATAATTCTCCTCCAGTAAGTTTGCAGCAGCAAACTTTAAAGCAAAGAATAAATACGCTTGTAATGAAGACCTTGGCAGACAATACAGAAAAAGATCGCAGTTTGCAGGTTGCACAAATGGGAGATGCATGGAAGTTGAAAATACTGCAACAGACTAGAGTAATAGTAAATCCAAGAGAAAGTCTTCAAATTATTGACGATATAATAAATCCTCGTAAACCACCACCAGACGGTAAAATTGTTGTATCGATGGATTGTGAAGGCATTAATTTAGGAATTAAAGGACAATTGACACTTATACAAATTGGTACTATGTCCGGACAAGTGTATGTATTTGATTTATTTACATGCCCTACTCTTGTTCAAACTGGAGGTCTTCAGAAACTTCTAGAACATCCAAATGTTATTAAAGTAAGAAATAATAATAATTTTTCATGCTCTTTTTTTGTATTTATCATTGAAATATACATTTCATGAATACTGCACACTCTGTTTCAGGTAATTCATGATTGTAGAAATGACAGTGTCAACTTGTACAGACAATTCAACATTATGTTGAACAATGTGTTTGATACCCAGGTATTTCTTTCTTATTAAATGCCGTTCAAATATTGTTACCACAATATAAAATAATAAAACCGTATATAGCTAATAATATAATTTACCGATTCGTTTGTAGGCAGCTCATGCTGTACTTCAATATCAAGAAACTGGTAAACCTGTATATAAAGTTAAAAATGTTAATCTGAATACATTATGTGATCTTTACGGTGCTCCGTCTAATCCACTAAAGGAACAACTGAAGAATACTTATCGTAACAATCAAAAGTATTGGTGTCGGCGTCCATTAACACGAGATATGCTTATCTATGCTAGCAGTGACGTATCGAACCTGGTTCCACAGATATACGTTTCCATAGCTAAGTATGACTTCTCTTTTCAATAATATCCTTGTATTTATGAAAAATCTGTTATTAATTATCATTCTCTTTATCGCCAGATTAATAAAGCCTGAAGTACAACCACTTTTCGCTGAATTGTGTGAAGAGCAAATACAAATATACATCAAACCGGCAGACGTGAAGGCACGCAAGAAGCAACGAAAAGTGGAAACGGAGGTTGCAGATTTAAAAAAGAGAATGGAAGAAGCGACTACTAAAAACATTGTGCTGAGTAATCGCGAGATACGGCTTTTACGTTATTTGGATCTTACCGAGGATGAGAAAGAGAAGTTGAGAGGCAGTTATAAAGTTGCTAGAAAGCTGGAGAAACTTGAGAATATGGGCCAAGATAAAGGGGATAGCAGTGATGACGATGACGATGATAAAGTCGACGATCAATATCATAGTATGGAGAGTTACACTTCAGAAAATTCACACTCTGGTATATGTCCCTTGTAATTAATGGCACTGTTCCATAAACCATTATAATTTCCTTCTGACTAAAATTTCGAATTTTCTTGTTTAAATAGGTGGTATAATGTCACCGAGAAATACCGATACCCGCAGCCTTACGGAATCGATGCAGTTGATGGACGAAATACTTTCGGATGAACGGATGGACAGATTTGAAAAGATTGAAAAACTGGAGGCCATTCTTTCAGCAGTGACTGGTTCTGTGACGGATCAGTTTTCCTCAAGCAGTGCAGACGTATTTCCATCGAAATGTACATGTTCGTGTCGAGAGAAAACTAAGAGTCCTCGAACAGATAATAATATGGGAAATAGTGTGCCTTGCCAAACATATAGTACAGGTGATATAGTAATTACCAAAATATTTCTCACGGATGAAGAAAAGGAACATATAGATTTAATGAATTCGCCAAAAAAATAGATAGCAGATAGCAGCTGCGCAAGTGGTAGGAATGAAGTTGCCATTACTACAATTTTTTAAATAAAAAGAATGGAGGGGAACGGGTGGCAAGATGTATACAAGGAATAGTTAAAAATTGATCTATTTTACATAATTTGACAAAACATTGTAATCTTCGATTGCAATCAATTGAGTTTTATCCCTTGGTATCGATTCATTTTTCCAAATCTGATGCTGTAGAAATCAGAATTTAGGAAAAAGTTGTTTCTTCATAACGAAGCAGTATTGTAAAATGTTTTATTTTTTAATAGATGATTGTCTTTCTTTGCGAGAGTATAAGAAAGAATCAATCGAGTGCCTTAGCAATATATAATATATAAATGCTAATACCGTTTGTTTATGGGACAATAGAACTACTGAACGTTTTGATGCTATTAAGGCACAGACATTAATGATTTTTAACGATACTTATAATCATGTGAAATGACGAAATCAATTATTAAAAGATGTGATTCTTTCTAGAAAGTGCTGCATTAAAATCACTGTTTTGCTTGGTATACAAAGGCTATAGCCTTTTTATGAGATTTTTTAAATAAAAAAATTGAATCAAGTGTGTAGAACGAAAATGTTAGTACGATGAGTACAGGTGTCTACCATAAAATTTTACACACGTAATGAATGTAATTATCTTACAGACATACTGGTGCCAAGCCCTGATGCAATATATCATGCACGTATTATTGTTTTAGTAAGGAAATCTGTACATATCTTCTATTCTTTTTAACAAGAAATGAATTTAGAAAACTTTTTTATTAGGAGAATCAATTTTAAAAAATGACTACATACATGTGTGTATGTATGAACGTATTGTTACTAGTATTATTGTTTACTAATTTCGGCTATAGAAGCGAAAATAAAAATTTGGCTGTAAAGCATACACGTATGTATTACAAATAAATTATAAGATATACCAGGTGTTCGGTTACAGGTAGAAGAAAATTTGGAAGCTGTTTTCGCATAGCAACATGTGACGAATATCAACCGCGTAGATCAGAGTTAGACAGTAGTCGATCATTATTACTTTTCGTCATAAAATACAAAAGCAATCGTAAAATGTAACGTTAATTTGAATAAAAGTACTAGATTAACGTTACATGTAACTATATATACAATATTGTAAATAGCATTATTATAACTACCATAGTACCAATTTTTTCAATTATTATATTACTTTAAATTTTCTCCCACGTGTTACTGAAAACCTACTATAAAAACTACTATATACAATCACATTAAAATGCAGCTGTTTTTAATGCAATACTTTTAACAATTATAAATCTTATACATCCGTTAAAATTTTTATGTATGCATTGGCCATATTTTTTAATTTTAAATATCGTTTTGAAATGTTATATTTTTCTGTCGACTAGGTACGAATATAAAAATTGTTTAATTGACATGTATCGTTACTGTAACATAATCGTGTACGATACATTATGTTCTGTAACCTACAGTATATATTCCTTTCTTAACAAAAGTAAGCTTACCGATATTATTCTATATTTATTACCACACGTACTGGCATAATATTCTCAGTTATTTTCTTTTTAAGGATAATACTGATCAATGAAATGCTAGTGGTAAAAATTAGAGTAAATTGCCTAACTTATACTAATGCATTTAAGTCATTTTAATTCAAAGTATGTATTAATTTTAAAAATGGCAAAACTATTTTATCAGCAATAGTAGAGAATGTTGTTAATTAACAGTGACTAATTTATTGCATCGAGAAAAAAAAACATTTAAATGATGTGCATAATAAAAACATTTTATGAAAAAATTTGGTTTCATTGTATGAGACGTGCGTTTATATTTTATGAACAAACATTAATTCCTACGTCCTGCCCTTTACTTTTTTCATCAAAATGTGATAATTTTTTTGTTTTTTTGTAAATAATAATACTTTTTTAAATGGATAATAGTTTATTCCTAATACATAAAACATATTAGCAACGATTGATGTATGCAGTAATAATTCTCAAGTTTAACTTTCCATAATACGTTCGTTACTTATTGTTTACACTTTATTGCAAAGCGTTTTATCTAATTTCAAAATGATAACATTTAACCTCTCAGACCCCCGCAAGTTATACGATATTTTGAATCTCGCGTGTTAAAAAACACGTGCCGGTGAATATAGTTATTTGCATGTGGTAGTGTGCGAACTATAATGGGAGTACATATTATAGTTCAGGGTTGGACACTTGTTGGAGCTCTTTTGTGGCGGCTTCGAACCGAGAACGTGACGACCGGTGCAGCTCCATATAATAGTACCATTGAAATTAACTTTAATTTACGGAACTTAGTATTTCCTTAAAGTTGCACAATGTCTGCGGGAAATTTAGGTGAGATATAATTATAATCGTCGTGTCAAGTCGCGGGAAATAAAGACTATTATACTCGTATTAATATACGTATCAGCGTATTCGACCTCGTGGCGATTTTTTAATATTATCTTAGGACATGTTTTTAACGCTACGGGACCCGTCAAAATGACGGATTCTAATATTTTTAAATTGCGAATATTGAGATTGTGATCCATGAGCAATTATTTAACACTAGATTTACGGGACCCGTGAAAATGACGGGTTCTAATATTTTTAATTGAATATTATTAAATTTCTACGGATGAATACATAAGAAATTATTTGGAAAATTTATTCCTTTGGGCATATATTATTTTTTAAATATTGCTAAAAATGTGGGTAACACGTTCTTGTTATTTATATAAAGTAATGTAAAATAGTCATTTTCAGTGCTCCGTAAACCTAGTGTTAATACTGTATGGTGTAAATTGTATTATATAATATTTTTGAATATATTATTATTATTATTATTACAAGCGCACGAACCAGGATACTTTCAAAACAGAAATGACATACACAATATAAAATTAAATTACGAAAAAAATAGTTAAATAGTAAAAAAACAACTTCTTTATTTCGAGTCATAACGAAAATTTAAAAAATGTATTTTCAAAAAAAAATTTCATCGAAATATTAGTCAATAGGTTTACGAGTTATGATAACGATTCAAAATGATGAAAATCGCCGAATAATAGAATAAAACGGAAAAAATAGGCTGAAAATGGTGAGAAACTTTAATTTTCACCATTTTCAATCGTTTATTTTTATTTTTTAAATTTTTGTTGCAAACCCAAATAAAAAAGACGAGAAAGCAACTTCTACTATTTCTTTCGTAATTCAGACTAAACGCAATTTTTCCAAAATTTTCATTATATATCATCTAGTAAACTAAACCATCTAGCCATTTATGGAAAAGTTATTCCGATTTAAAGTGTGTTCAATCGTTTATGAGACTGACTATATGTACAATTGATTTATCTTACTCTGACCATTATGCTTGCAGTTCTTTTAAGCGTGTCAGATAAAACGGGCATTTTACCATTTGCCACAAAACTGCATCAGTGGGGTTTAACCTTAGTCGCATCAGGCGGCACTGCAAAATTTTTGAGGGATGCTAGTATTCCTGTAACGGATGTTTCTGCCATTACCGGAGCACCCGAGATGCTCAATGGCAGAGTAAAAACACTTCATCCTGCAGTACATGCAGGTAATTGTGAATAAAAATTGATCTCTTCGTGTCGCAACATATTACATAACATAACATGTTCTACTGCACTTCTAGGTATATTAGCTAGACTTTCAAAGTCCGACCAAGAAGACCTTGAGAAACAGAATTATAAGCTCATCAAACTGGTAGTATGCAATCTGTATCCATTTGTAAATACTGTCTCGAAACCTGATGTTACGATCGAAGATGCGGTAGAAAATATTGATATTGGCGGAGTAACTTTATTAAGAGCCGCTGCTAAAAACCATAATAGAGTAACCGTTGTTTGTGATCCTAGCGATTATGACAAGGTCAAAGAAGAAATGGAAGCATCAGCTGACAGAGACACCTCTTTGAAAACTAGGTATACAGAGAATATCACAGTGTTTTTCTATTCCTGAAAATCATTTTAATATTACGTTTACTGATTTCAGACAAGTGTTAGCTCTCAAAGCATTCACCCACACAGCAGAATATGACAATGCTATCTCAGATTATTTCCGTAAACAGTACAGTGCTGGTGTTTCTCAGCTGACATTACGATACGGGATGAATCCGCACCAGAAACCGGCACAAATTTATACTACTTTGAACGAATTACCTTTGAACGTAGTAAATGGTTCTCCAGGTTTCATTAATCTCTGCGATGCGTTGAATGGTTATCAATTGGTAAAGGAATTAAAAGCAGCTCTGAATTTACCAGCTGCAACTTCCTTTAAACATGTCAGCCCTGCTGGTGCAGCAGTTGGTGTACCGTTAGATGATGTACAAGCAAAATTATGTCAGGTGGATGATTTGCTAAGTCAACTAACACCCTTAGCAGCTGCCTATGCTCGTGCAAGGGGAGCTGATAGAATGTCCAGCTTCGGAGATTTCGTAGCATTATCCGATCCCTGTGACGAAGTTACAGCTAAGATTATATCTAGGTAATATAAAATGCTGTACCATAGTATTTCTTACACAAAGAAATGAAACTATATTTATTTCAACTATATTTACACGAATATACATAACTTTTTAGAGAGGTTTCCGATGGAATTATCGCACCAGGTTATTCAGAGAGTGCATTAAAGATCTTAAAGAAGAAGAAAAATGGTGCTTATTGCATTCTTCAGATCGATCCCACTTATGAGCCATCTCCAATGGAACACAAAGTGTTGTTCGGTCTGACTATGGAACAAAAACGTAACGACATTGTTATCAATAAGGAAACGTTTGCCAATGTAGTCACTAAAAATTTGGCAGCTGTACCTGATTCTGCTATGAGAGATTTGATCATAGCTACCATTGCTGTGAAATACACACAGAGTAACTCAGTATGTTATGCTAAAGACGGGCAAGTAATAGGAATTGGTGCAGGACAGCAATCGAGGATTCATTGTACAAGGCTTGCTGGTGACAAAGCTGATAATTGGTATATTATTTGAATGCTCCTAGTAATTCTTATTTTCCGAGTATTTTGTCGCAGTCAATCACGAATTTAACGATTGTAAAATCTATAGGTGGCTACGCCAGCATCCTAAAGTTACTGGCATGAAATTTAAGAAGGGTGTGAAAAGAGCAGAAATTTCAAATGCTATTGACAATTATGTGAATGGATCTATTGGGAAGGACATGGACGAATCCGCTTGGGCAGCAATGTACGAAACAGTGCCGGAAAAGCTTTCTGAAAACGATCGATTAGAATGGATCAAAAAGTCGGACAACGTTGCTTTGAGCAGTGATGCATTCTTCCCATTCCGAGATAATGTGGATCGGGCACGATTGGTATATCATTATTTGTTGCATAATTTATCTATTTTTGTATACGCCAACATTGAATCGTTTTTGTTTGCAGAGCGGTGTAAAATATATTGCTAGTCCATCGGGTTCTACAAACGACGAAGTCGTGATACAAGCTTGCGATGAACATAAAATCGCATTAGTTCACACTAATTTAAGACTGTTCCACCATTGATACAAACAAATGTGAAAAACATGTTACTCAACATACCACGTTTGCTGAGTCATTGATTAACAGGTCTCGTTACGCAGCGCCATGTATTTCATTACTTTTTTACAGTGGGGAATAATCGATTAAATAACATAGCATTCTATGTTTCTATATTAAGTATAAAGTTTATACAATATTTTATATATACATTATACAGTTTAAACAAATTTATTCCAATGAAAATGATTCGTCTGTTAAGTTTGATTATTTTATTATTTGCATACACAAATTATGCAACAATTGGAAGGCTCAGAAGCGAATTAATGTAAGTCCTCGAGCATGAAAATTCAAATAATTAATTAGCGCCGTGGCGGACATTTTTGCAAAAGGAAATTTCGCTTCGAATGACCTCGGAAACCACCCATTTCACGAAGTTCCTTAAATTTTGAAACACCCTGTATAATCTGCGCGTACATGCCTGTGCTACGTCTGTATAGAACTTTTTTTTTATACAAACACTAAATCTCTCGAAACTCTCAGCGGCAGCCATCTTGTGACGTCGTACTTTCTTCAGAATTCGAATCTTCTGCCGAATACTACAAATTACTCCAAGATGAGGTAAAAATTCGCAATTTGGGCTCCATACAGACGTAGATTGGACTTTTAGGAAATATAATTGACCACTTCTGAACTGCTCATTGCAATATTGAAGCGGCAGTTTGTCTAGATTTTGACTCTTGCATATGTACATGGATTTCAAACCATGCCGGCCCCCATAAGATGGCGCGCATTTCTGAACGCATGCGCGCTGGAAAATCGTTCTTGGAAAACGCCGCAGTGCACCTCTGCGACTCTTGTCAAATACTCTATGGCTCTCGGTCGGCTCAGTGTTGACCGTTTTTGGTTGTAGTCCCGAAGTGTCGAGCGTCAAAGAATATTTTGAGTAAAATAATCTAGTCTTTGTAAAAAGAAAAAGTACTACAAAATGTCGGAAATCTCGATGTCGGAATCGCCGCATTTACAACAGATCGATCTGACAACGCTAAATCTCCAGCAACTTACGATCCTGAAACAGCGTCTGGATCAAGAGCTCGGAGTCTTTCAAGACTCGTTGCAAACGTTAAAAATTGCTCAAAGTAAATTTCAGGAGTCGGGATCGTGCCTTGATAAGATCAAACCCGCGCATAAGGGTAAGGCTTTCGCACAATACATTTAACGTATAGTACAATTATTATTCAAATTCCGGGTATGACCGTTGAGGTTATGACATGTGAAGTTTATTGAACGTAATTTGTTCAAATGATTTTTCTTTGTAGGCAATGAAATTCTTGTACCGTTGACCGGATCGATGTACGTTACCGGGAAACTAGCAGACACAAATAATGTATTAGTTGACATCGGAACTGGATATTTCGCTGAAAAAAGTGTTGCAGACGCGAAAGACTATTTCAATAGACGAGTCGCTTACGTTACCGAACAAATGGAAAAAATCCAACAATTGGGCCTCGATAAAAGTAAAGTTAGGGATGCAACGGCGGACGTCATAGAAATGAAACTACAAAGTCAAGGGCAGAAAGATGTTCCGGAGCATGCATAATACAATACACTTTTGATATTAAGGGTGCAAAATGTGACTTGTTTGCAGTCTATGCTAATGCAAATTGTCACCATTATTCAATTGTATCACTTTGTATTTTGTTATTAAACTTTAATCATTATTTTTACGCTTTATCTAAGAACAAATACATTTAGATTTATAAATGTAAAACGTAATTTAGAATATCGTCTGTTTCAAAAACTATAGAAAAATATTGGTTATTTACACGTCGACGTAATAGTTAATTTTGTACAGTGAAATAAATTTTAAATATGCTACAATGGAATTGTTTTCAAAAAATGAATCGACAAATGAAAGTCAAAGGTAAATTGTCAACCAATGAGGGCGGGACCAAGCTTTTTTACCGGTCTCTCCAGTGTCGCATTGTGTCACCGAAATCGTGCGATGCCACGGAGGGAATGTTGCGTTGTAAGTCCCATAGTAATTAGGGGTAATTTTTCTGCTGCTGAACAGCTAGCAGATAGTGAAATCCAGCTCCTAAAAGTTATAGAAAATTCAAAGAAACCAAACAAAAAAGGTCGTCTAGGAAAGATGCCAAAAAGTCTGGGGCACCCCGGGGGGTGAAGAGGAGTACGAGGGGGTGTAGTACATCGGAGCTTAACCGGCGGCGCTGGCGTGTAAAGCCAGTTTCAATTCCGTAATTGATAGAATTTGTTATAGATGCCACCAAAAGTATCTACCTAAATGTTATGAGTTTTTCTACACGTTGACGTTGAGTTGACACACCTGAAAATAACAGTGCTCATCGCGATCCAACCTGTCGTAAGAGTATTTACGTTTAGTCTGTATTATACTTTACGTGAGATGAAATATTCTAATGAGACAACCGCAATATGGTTGAATACACTGTTCGGTTAAAACAGAGAAAACATCGAATTATATACAAACATTCCTCTGTTAGTTTGAACAACTTAAACAGATTTGACAAAAGATCGAGGGGTAGAAAGCCTTATTGTTTATTCAGATCACTCGCGCGTGAAAATGAGCTCGAAAAATGAATATCGCAGGTCGATAGACGAATATAGGCCTGCTGTTCCGATAAGAAGGAAGATCGGCCCGTACTGGTTCCTGGCTATTTTACGAATTATTTTGACATTGATTCCGCAAACGGGATACATCCATCCTGACGAATATTTTCAATCCATCGAAGTTGTATCTGGTGAGTTATATTAATTAACTTTCGATAAAAATGATTATTATAATCTGTATCGTATTCTTTGAAGTACATTTTATGAGCGGAAATCGAAATTACTCCATCGTTACTAGACATCAGTCTCATAAAATTTCATTATCGTTACAACGAAGCTGATGTATGATGCAGAACTGTTTAAATCTTTCAGGGGATTATTTTGATATTGACGTTCAGAAACCATGGGAATTCAATTCCACATTTCCCATAAGAACCGCTTTAATACCGCAAATTACCGTCGGCATACCTTACTCGATCTTAACGAGAGTTTCTCAATATACACTTTTCTACTTTGGCAAGTCATTAAAGACGCCATACTTTCTTCTATTACTTCCGCGTCTATTGATGTGCGGCTTGTCCTTTATATCAGACTATTGTCTGTATAAAATATGCTACATGTATGGACAAAATTATAAAATAAGACTGGTCGCCTATGCCAGCTCCTATGTTATGCTTGTTTACGCGACTCGGACATTATCGAATACCGTCGAGTTGGTATTGACAGCTTTGTTACTGTACTATGCGTCATACTGTATGGCGTATTCAGAAAAGGTACAAATATTCTGCTTTAAATATGTAATCGAATATAGTTACGTATTACAGGTATAGATAAACCATTAGATATTCTAATTTATAATTGTTAGAACGAATCTAATTGTTGTACCGTATTAACTGAAAATTGAAAAACACAGCTATATGCCTTGCTTCACAGTTACAAGGAAAAAACATAATGTATTTATTATTTCAGGTAGTTGTTCAAAGCGACTATCTTTCAGAGAAATATGACAAAGCAAAACCTGGAGTGGAGAGAGTAAAATATTACAAGCTTAAAGCTTTGTTACCCCCACATTCTTTGCATCATTGCTTTAAAATTGCAACGATTACGGTAGTCGGTATATTTAACAGACCAACATTCATCGCATTCGCCTTTGCCCCTATATTTTTCTGGTTGCAAAGAGGTCTAGGATCGAGGAGCATAGGTTTAGGACATTTTCACATTCGAATATTCAGTTTTGTAGCATGCGGAGTACCTGCGGCTATCTTCTTTATTCTAGTCGACAGCTTTTACTTCGGTTACCTAACTATGGCAGAGATAGGCAAACTTAGTATTAGTATGAGCAATTTTGTGGTTACACCACTCAATTTCTTGAAGTACAACGCGAACAGCAAAAACCTTGAAAATCATGGATTGCATCCGTATTATATGCATTTCGTAGTAAATGTTCCTCTTTTGTTCAATGTTCTTGGAGTTATTGGTCTCTTTACATTTGGGAAAATGTTACGCAGGTGAATGAATAATTTATCAATACTACCTATGTTACTTTGAATTGTTGACATGTAAATTTATTAACTAAAATTACTTACAGTGGCTTGAAAGCTCGCTGGTTGGATTTACCACGCATACAAAGTGTTGTCGGTTTGATGACTGCGTCTTTTATTATACCTATCGTAATGCTGTCTATTTTCCCGCATCAAGAGCCCCGATTTATAATACCAACAGTGCTACCTCTGGTTTTCTTGTACGCGCCAGACTTGAATCAAATTCCAGGCGTTGATACTATTGCAAAAGTTACTAAAAACGATACAGAGAACAGTAACTTGCCAACGAAAAAGAAACTCGCGAAATTGCAACTGTGTTGGTTTATAGGTAACATTGTATTAACATTCTTTTACGGGTTCGCTCACCAAGGTGGTGTTCTACCGCTGACGTCTCATTTAGCTAACGAATTAAAAGCCAAACCAGAGCTGACTCATATACATCTATTTACATCGCATACTTATTCCTTACCGACTGCACTTTTACATTTGAGAAATACCAAGAGAACTTATGTAACTAGTGGAAAGCATAAGTACAAATTAGTCAAAGATTTTCATCTTTACGAAGAAGGATCAAAGTCTATAAATGATGTTTGTAATATCATTGCCTTAAAGATCCGTCATTGCGAACAGAAATATGTTGAAAAAAGGATACCTTATAGACTATATTATGCTCTTCCTGCCACTGACATGGAAGAATTTATTTCTATTCAAAATAACACTAAACTATTTAATTATCGTATTGTAAAAAGATTTCATCCACATGTTACAGTCGAAAAATTACCACTCTCAGGAATTTCTAATGTTTTTATACATTTAACAAATATAAACACAATTTCAACCGAGACATTTAGTGAAATTATGAATAATATATTTAATGCATTTCAGCAATTGCAATTAATTTTAGTACGAATAGAATATGTAACGCATAATAAACAAAAAAGTATACATTTTTAATTTGGTTATTCATTTGTATAAAATAGAATTAATTTTCTTTAGAATTAGTATATTAATTACAACAACAGAATATAAAATGGAGAAGGTAGTATAATATTTCTATCCTTAATAAATATTCTTATAAATTATGGGCTTTTTGAGATCACCAATTTAAAATCTGTAAAAAATAAAGATTTCTAATGGAAAAAAACTAGTCTATGTACAAATATTTTTATAAATTATCAAGGACCGTATACGACTGCGTAAAGTTAAAATTATTTACTGTCATTCAATCTACAATTTGATTATTATTGGCCTAATTGATGATCATTATCCTACATAGAAAAATAGAATCTAAAGTTATCGCAATTTTCTATTTTACTTTAGTAAAATACGCTGTTAGCAAATAGTAATCTTAGGTAAGCTTAATAATTAAATTACAAGTAGTTTGATTATCTGAAAATTAAAGATTACACATTTACTATTTGTTATTTACCCGTAGAGAACAGAACTATTCTTACAGTAATGATATTATAAACCAATCTTATTATTGCTCGCTTCGATGAATTCCTGAACACAAATTATACTATAATTGAAACTCGGCAAGACGTCAACTAGTTCAAATGTAAAATAAGTAAATAACAAATAGAGAAACTGTGAATATTTCTATTTTTTAATATTTATAAATGTTAGAAAAATCATATATAGTACTGGTAACCAATTTACCAAAAGCTACATTGCACTTCAATTTTCATTGTATGTCCATGGTAAATCCTCATCAAATTTACTTTGATGTACAGCGTTGCGTGCAGCAAATAATAGCTAAGAAATAATTTGAGAATCATCAATCAAGATTATTCATTGTAACATTCTAAATTTGTCGACTTAACGACCGTTGAAATCATATGTAACAACTTACCGGATTATCTATGTATGCTTCGCACTTGTAACACCACACTGACAAATCGCTGAAACTTAAAGCCAACGGATGGTCCAACTCCTCACCGTGTAAAAGACCATGCTGATTAACAATACGTGCACAATGTACAGTGTAGCATTGCAAACAAATCCAATTTTCAACGGTGCTATCGCATTCTGTGCAAGGCGACCGTATATCTATTCCCGAAGCTGGTACGTCCCTGACACTGTCCAAGTGTGGACAATCGTTTAAGGGCACTATAGCGAACATGTCACCAGCAATTAACGCCTGTCAAATTAAGAAAATATAAATGCGTTTATATTTTTCCTTCAAGTCATCTCAAACAAGAAATTACACTACTTACTTTCATATTCTCAGATAAGTAATCGCATAAATTTGTAACTCCACCAGCCTGACCAACAGCTCCTTCGTTATGTTCGCTACTGCTACCTGGATTAGATTTATCAACAGTTTTGTCAGAAAACGATCCCTTTTCAGTATTATTTACGCACTGCCTTTCACATTCCAGAACTAGAAAGAAAAAAAATGTATGAATCGTTTACCTCTTCCGTATTTATATATTTCTAATTCGTTATTACCTTTATCTTCACACGCATTAAAAGTCTGCACGTTCATCGACTTATTATGTGTATTTTCAATCACTTTTAGCATGTCGTCGTGGGACGAATTTTGTATTTTGATGTTTTCAACCTCGTTCTGCAATTTGACTATCTCCTCGTCCGTTACAGAATTCTTATCAATCGAAAGTTTCAGCGCCAACTTTTCACTTTCTATTTCCTCGAGCGCTATCTTCGATTCGGACTGTTTGCACGGCTCGTCTGCGGCTTTCATTTGTTGATTCAATTTCGCTTTTGGCAGCACGTTCTCTCTTGGCAGAGAAACGTTGAATATCAGACTCGACCAATATTGTTTCTGTGTTTTCAAAACATTGTTTATGGAATTCAGGGCGCTGGAACACGGAATCAGACCAGTTTCCAGCATCGGTAAAGGATCCCCGAGCAACGTCTTAGTACAGAGCGCCATCGCATGCGAAATTGAATTGATATTGTACCCTCCTTCGAGACTAAGAATCACGCGGCCGTTAGCTAACGACGATAGCCAGTGCGTCAAATGGCCGTACATCTCCGGACTAACAAGACATCCTGGAAAAAGAAAATGTATAAATCAATCTATTTTTCCATAATAATGGTAAACACGATTCAAGGCGATGTTCATAAATCATACCTCCAAGAGGATCACCGATGCAAGCATCAAAACCCGCAGAAACTAAAACTAGTTCCGGATTGAACTGATACGCTATCGGCATTACCACTTGTTGAAATGCTGCTATGTATTCGGCATCTCCCATTCCTTTCTATATGACATCGATACAAATACATATGTATTAATTCCGCTCTAAACTCGAAGTAGATTGTCACAGAGAAATGTGTAGACACTAACTTTGTTCCAGGGTATATTGACATTGAAACCCTCTCCTGCTCCACAGCCGACGCTGGTGTAATTAGCATTTTTCGAATTTGGGAAGAAACTACCGTTGTCGTATCTATGAACAGATATGTAGAGGACTCTTGGATCTTCCTCGAAAATAGATTGAGTTCCGTTGCCGTGGTGCACGTCCCAATCCACTATTAGCACTCTGAAAATTACAATCGAACATTGACTTTCTGTCAAGGATATATCGAAAGCGTGTCGACGAAGTGACGAGTACTTTTTTAACTGATGACATTCTATGGCATATTTAGCTGCTACAGCAATATTATTGAAAATGCAGAAACCACATGGCACGTCATCTTCCGCATGATGTCCCGGTGGCCTTACAATAGCAACACCAGACTGACTCTCCCCGTTTAACACGCTACCAACGACTTGCAACAACGATCCAGTGGATACGCTGGCGCTTGTCCAAGTTTCAGGATGAAAATAGATTGAATTGAAAGACGACGCTAGTTTCTTCAATTCTTTCGCTTTTGTGCTCGCGGTTCCCTTTATCCTGTCGATATGATCTCTCGAATGAGCCAGTAATAATTCCTCCATCGTTGCACTTCGTCCCTTTTCGAAAATCATCGGTAATATAAATAAAATTGTATTAGCTAGTCTTTTAAATGTATCAACGTACCTGCTGTACATAGCATCGATCAAGAATGTTGTACTCTTGGAACCGCTTGTAAATACCGCTGATACGATTTGGTTTTTCCGGGTGGGTGTCATCGCTCATATCACAATGCTTCAACATTCTTTCGTCGTAAACAATACACACTCTGTTTGGAGCTTTAGATAAATTGGTAACTAACAAAAGAACAATTATTATTCGTTTCTCGAAAGGTGATTAGCTGCAGAATCATAGAAGTGGAATTCTCAATTATTAATAGTATAGATGCTTACGTTGTATAAGAGCATTCAATTTCGAATCGAGCATCTCGAGAACTTCTTTACTATGAACCGGATAACAGTCAGAAGTTTCGTATATATCTGGTCTTTCTTCAGTTCCTCTATAATAGAAGCATCGCATGTAACCGCATGTAATTAATAAAATTACTATTAAAAATCTTCAAACTTCTTACTTAAATGTAACTACAGGTAAATGCTGACTAATACTTTGTTCCTTATTATTTGTTGTATTATTAATACTGTATGTATCTTGATATTGATAACATTTCCAATATGGTTTATGCGCATAAATTGTATTTAAAATGGAATTACGTATGCTGAAATAATAAGAGATACATGAAAATCAATTAATTGATTCTTATTGTAAAAATATACATAAATATTAGATTTTCACCTCAACGAAGGAAGTTCAAGGTTTTCTATCAAAGGGCATGGATCGCCTAATAAAGCACGCAATGTCAATGCTGCACTTTCAGCTAGTGACTTTAAATAATAACCACCCTGTAAAAGAACAACGCGTTAGACGCAATATTTGAACCGTTAAACATACAATATTTAAAATTCCTTCTGTACCTCTAATACAACAGCAACTTTTCCAGAAGCCAAACTCATTAGGGATGACACTAAATGAGCATAAAATGCAGGAGTCACCAACATCTCGCCCTTGATAGAACAAGAAATAAATTCGAACATTAAACGTGTCCAATTTATCGAGAACGTATGAATAAAAATCGGAACAGAAAATACATAAGAGTAAAACAGAATGGTTAACCTTTTCGTCTCCGAATGCCGAATCAAACCCAGCCGAAACAATGACAAAATCTGGATTAAACTAGGATAGAAAGAAAAAGATTAATAATTTGTATCCATTTACCTCTGGACAGCCCAAGGCTGCGTCATAACCAGCTGACACTATTACGAGATCTGGTTGAAACTACAATGATTAAATTTAAAAAAAGTACATTAACACCTCGGGCCCTGCCCTTGTTAGTGAAATAAGTCTAGTACCTATTCGAAACAAAGTGTGTGAACACTATAAAATGCTACTTACTTCATAGGCCATTGGTAATAAGACTTGTTGAAATATGGCCAAGTAATCAGCATTAGTCATACCAACTTTATTAAGCGGTACATTAAAATTATATCCTTGACCTAAATCATCTCCGACAAAGTGAAAATCAGATTCTCTGAGGTTTGGCCAGAATTCGCCGTTCTCATAACGATGAATAGAGAAGTAAACAACTCTGTAAAGAAATCGATCTGTGAAAAAAGGGATCACTGAAAAAGGCAACCTAAACTACTTATAAAAGCAATACCAGACCGTGGGTCGTTATAAAACATTTGCTGAGTTGCTTGACCATGGTGCACATCCCAATCAACAATTAAAATTTTACTGGCCCAATTATTACTTAGAGCTTTTTCAGCGGCAACTGCAACATTATTAAAGAAGCAATATCCACAATATTCTGACTTCATTGCATGGTGACCAGGTGGTCTAAAAAGAGTAACAATTAATTTTTTGTTTCAACACGAATGTCAAAATTCAGTTACCTAACAATAGCCATTCCATTTTGAACTTCTCCTTTGCAAATGCTCTCCACTAAGTTTATGGTCGAACCCGCGGCTAACAGAGATAACTTGTAGGTAGACTAGAACAATGTTAGCGGTTTAGTATCAAAATGAATCTGTTAAAAGCAATTACTTCGTATTCTAGAAATATTCACGTACAGGATGTACATAAATTGCATCGTATTTTGACGATAATAACTCTAAATTATGTGCATCTGTAGATCCATCGGTAGCCTTTAAAATATCAAGAGCTTTTTCACTATGTTTCGTAAGTATCTCATTTTCCGTAGCTTCCCGTGGCGCGATGAGCTTGCATCTATTTATTAAGTGTAAGTCTTCGCATCTTTGTAAAATGCTTATCATTCTATCGGGGCATTCTGGGTACTTTGGGTCCCAAAGACACTTGTGCTCTACCATAGACCGATCGAATACCAGTCCAGTTTCCTTTCTCTTTAAAGAGTAAGCGTCTATAGCTTTCTGGTATATATCGCGTACAAAAATATTATTCAGTTTCTTTCCTTGTAACATTTGCCTTTGTGCTGCCTGCTTTTTGGCTGCTATCAAAGCTGTAGACGGACAAACCTAATCGAGACAGAAACGATTCACTCAAATATATTATTTAGTTTATCAGTCGTAAACATTGAAACATCTCTACTTACATTAGACGTTTTCCCGGACTTTTTGGCACCTTTCCTAGACGACATTGTATTCGTATCACCTGTTTTGTTCGATTTCTTTGAATTTTCTATAACTTTTAGAAGCTGGATTTCACTATCTGCTAGCTGTTTAGCAGCAGCGAATAAATTACCGCTAATCACAGAATCGGACTGTAAGAGATATACAAGTAATTATTTTCTTCTAGGTCGTTGCGCCATACACAAATGTTACAAAACGCGATAGGGGGAAAAATTATATTGGAGTATACTCGAAAGTTTTTGTTGCTTTTTTCATTCGAAACCTCGATAGAAAAATTGAATTTCTCTTCTCTCGATTCGATCGAATAATCTAATCGGATAATAACTTTCGCATGGCACTTGAATTACGTCCGCTCGTCCCAGATAATACGAAATGTTGACAAGTAATATGTGGGTGACGTTACGAGACATCTCCATGTATAGATATCGGTACCCCTTCCACTCCATAGTTTTATTGTCGCGCGTAATCCCCACGATAACGAGAATTATCTTCGCTGAATCGCGCCGAAATCGAGCGAAGTTATGCTATCTTGAAATCAGATCCTCACCATTGGCATTTAATGAGTAACCTCGAAATTTTTTTTGATTCCCTTCAACCCTACGACGAACGACTTTTACAGACGAATCATGCTGGTCCGGTAACTTTCAAACGCGAAAGGACAAACAGAAGCTCCTCCTGTCCATCAGAATTTCGTGTTCGTTACAGAAACAGAACGATCTCGGTGGTCTTATTCATTTTGCACTTCCAATTTTCTTCTCTGAATCCATTGCAACAAAAGGTTGACAATTGCCGTAGCGGTGGACGACTGCGGCTAAAATCACAGCAATGCCATCGTGCCGTCGGAAATAGAATCACTATGGGACCTCGTTGCAACGCAACGTTCCCTCCGTGGCGTCGCACCATTTCGGTGACACAATGCGACACTGGAGAGACCGGTAAAAAAGCTTGGTCCCGCCCTCATTGGCTGACAATTGACCATTGCATGGTAATGGTCAATTCGTAAATGGTCAGAGATAAGAGGCGAACTTAGATAATGATAAATAACTAGGGATGTACGAGCCGGCCGATATTCGGGCTCAAGTCGGGCCGCAGAAAACCTTTGCACAGAAAAAAAATATTTGAAACTATCGCACGCATCTATCGTAATGTGAGAGGAAATTTCCTCTCTGTGACTATGTATTATATATATATATATATATTACGTCGATTCGATAGTTTTCGATACGATAAAAAAGAGGGAATAGAATACGCGACACTAAGGAGGTGGCCAAACGCGACGCCACGAAGGAAATATACACATATAGCGACGATATCAGTATACTTGGTGAACGAAAGAAACATGTGGTACGTGTAGCGTTTCGGTCTCCACGAAATGCAATTTTCAAACAATAAATATGATACAAGTTTGTCAAAGTTCTGAAACATCGTTTTGTAATTTGAAACTATGAAACATATCATTTTAGCGGAATTGATTCGCAGAGATGAAAGTACTTGATATAGTGTCCGAATCGGCGAAACGATTGAAAGAGAACAGTTTTTGATTCAAGTTTATAATTGCTGTTAATCGTAAAATGTTCAACGGAATGCGCAACTGTTCGAACACTGTAAAATGACTCTATCCTTTCAGAATGAGCATCGTTGTTTCCGTTGGTGAAATCAATTTAATGGTGTGTAAAAAATGATGAACCTCTGGAAGAAACAATTTATAAAGCATGTTAAACATAGAGGCGTTAATACGTGGTCCCCGCTTGCGACGGCGTTTAACTCCATTACCAAAGATAAATATGGTTTACAGTTGTCTAAGAAGGAGTCTGTAAGTGTTTTTTTGCCTTGCGTTAAAGAGAACGTTAATCGAGCCGACTATTCAATAGTTCTGAACACCTTGCAGGGTCTATTTGGGATACCCGAATTAAAAACCGCACAAGGATTCAGTATTTTGAAACATCAAGCCATGTCCGAAACGGACGCGCTAATAGAAGAAGCTACGAGTCCGAACAGGAAACGTAAGATGGTAGAAATTTTTGATGACATGTCCGATACGCTCTGCAAAGTTGCGGATTTAGCGGAGTTCATTAGAATCGCACATCCGGAGGAACAATACGTTAAGGCTGCCGAAGACGCTTGTATATTTATTAGTGGTATAGTAGAAAAGTAAATACTGCTGTAATACCGAAAGATACAGATTTTGACTTGGTAGAAACTTAAAGCCTTTCTTCTAGTGGTACAAATACATTGGGAGACACTGTAAATATTTGAATATTTCGTCAGGTTAAATACTCATCGTGATCTGTACAATGCTTTGAAACAAGTTGTACATAACGGGGATGTTCAAGATACATCTATCCTGGACAATCATGTAGCCAAACTATTTCTCTTTGATTTCGAACAGTGTGGCATACATTTGCCCGAAGCGGAAAGAGAAACGGTTGTAAAATTGAATGACTATATATTACAAGTATGTAAACGATTTCTGTATCTGCTATTTCGAGAGAAATTAGATCTTCTTTTAATCTTCGAGCGACGCATTTAAGTGGATCGCATTTTCGTGATATAGGTAGGTCAAAAATTCATGGCAGGTGCGGGCAATCCACGAGCGGTGGATGCTAGTATTCTTCCACCTGGCGCAAGGGAGCAGTAAGTGGTACAACAAAATATTCGAAACAATAGAATTTTAGCTGTGTTGAACTTTGATCAAACTTGTTTCAACTTGTTTCACAGTTTTGCAATGAGAGACAATCAGATAATAGTACAAGGGCTTTACGTAGACTCCTCTAACAACTTGATCAGAGAGGCTGCGTATCGTGTGTTTTTATATCCAGACAAAGGACAAGAATATCTTCTGCAAGAACTATTGAACTCTAGACACGACTTGGCTAGATTATGCGGATTTCCGTCGTATGCTCATAGGTAGATATCTAAAATACTTATAAAGAAAGATCATTCCTTGGAATTTATTTATACTCGAGCAAACAACTTTTAGAGCTGTGAAAGGGAGCACGGTAGAAACGCCAGAAGTAGTGTACGACTTTCTTAACATTTTGAACGACAATCTGAAGTTTAAAGCAGCGCAAGATTTCCAACAGATGCAGGAAATGAAAGATGCAGAATCCAATACGAAGCAGGTGTTCACAGATTTATGTAAATGTTACAAAGTCCTGTTCGAACTGTTTCTCTAAATGTCTGTACTTTCTGTTCAGAAAATAATGCAGTGGGACACTGCTTATTTCACGGCGAAAGCGAAACGATCTTGGTTGAAAATGTCAAACAGTGAATTCACTCCGTACTTTTCACTCGGCGCTTGTATGGATGGGATAAACATTTTGACTCAATCATTATACGGTATTCGGCTGGAATCTACGGCAATCTCGTCGGGTGAAGTTTGGGCAAATAATATACAAAAAATCTCGGTAATCGATGAAAACAACTCGGTGCTGGGTTATATATATTGTGATTTCTTCGAGCGAGACGGCAAACCTAATCAAGATTGCCATTTTACTATTAGAGGAGGAAGACAATTAGTCGATGGAACTTATCAAGTACGAGATACTCTTACGAAGGACTTAATGAAACTTTGGTAGTTCTTAGTATTCAAAATATTCGAAATATCTAAATTATAAGAACTGCGTTCTCCCAAAATTTCATTAAGATCAAAAGATGTCAATTCGAGATCGTCGCTTGTTAATTTGACTTCGAATTGTATACGCATATTTCTTTTCAGACTCCTATAGCAGTATTAATGTTATCATTGCCAGCACCCAGATGGTCCAATCCATGCTTATTAAGTCCTGCTTCCGTAGAAAATTTGTTTCATGAAATGGGCCATGCGTTACACTCCATGTTAGGCAGAACGAAATATCAACACGTAACTGGGACAAGGTGTAGCACAGATTTTGCAGAAGTTCCAAGTATATTGATGGAATATTTTGCGAGCGATCCAAGAGTAAGTTATTATAGATCACAGCAGTAACTGGACTGTAGGTTTTATATGATTTACCTAATAATGAAATATGCGTTTAAGGTGGTGTCTACATTCGCACGACATTTCCAAACTTTAGAAGAAATACCAAATTCTCTGTTAGAGAAGTTACACGCCTCCAAGAACATATTCTGTGCCTCCGAGTTGCAAAATCAAGTATGTTACAGCATGTTGGATCAAGTTTATCATAGTGGAAAATTAGAAAAACCATCCACTACAATTTTAAAAGAAATACAAGGAGAATACTACGGGCTTCCCTATGTTGAGAATACAGTATGTATTTCATTTTATATCGAATTCATACAAAGACTCGTATCACGTGTGATAATTATTGTAGGCATGGCACTTAAGATTTTCTCACTTAGTTGGATACGGTGCAAAATATTACGCTTATTTAATTTCACGAGCGATTGCCTCGTGGATATGGCAAACTTATTTCCAAGCAGATCCTTTTAATCGCACGGCGGGTGATCGATATCGAAACGAATGTTTAGCACACGGAGGCGGTAAACCATCGTCGAAATTAGTATCGGATTTCCTAAATAAGGAAGCTAGTGCCAACAATTTTGCAAAATCTTTACTCAATGAAATTGATATGAGAACCGAACAGGTAAACAGTGTAAGAAATAAAGTAAACTAAAATAATTTTTGTGAAGGTACGGTAGATACGTTTGTAAAAATAAATTTTTAAAAAACGAATTCAAAAATAATTCTAATTAATGTGTTACGATCAGAAAATAAGTTCGAAATTTTTGTCATATTTTATTACAAGTACGGGAACCTTATCCTATTTACAATTTTAATAAATCTATGAATGATTACACAAAAATAAGTTTTTCAGTGTAATACAGAGGGAAACGCAGCGTAAGGTAATTTATGAAAAGACTAATAACTCTATAACTTAGTTACAATTTGTTTCGTACGGTTCGTTATACTATTTATAAGTAGCAAAAGATGCATTTTCTTTTATGCTTTACAAAAATGAAATGAAGTACCAAAATACAATATGGCAATACTATTATTATTTTATTTTATACAATGATCTTTAAAATTATTTCCTGCATGAAGTTATCATGTACTGTGTTGCTTTTAATCCTATTAAAACTCTCCGTCGGGGCTTCCATTAAAATTAGCTAATGGTTCGTTAACAACATTCTTCTCTGTTTTTATATAAAATTCTGTTAATAAGCTATTAATAATTATACTGACATAAAACGACTGAACAAGCCAATAGGTGATCCATTTCTAAATCTTATCAATACTATTAATAGTACATGTACATTACAGTTTCTACATTATGCAATTCTTCGCTTATGTGTTTTTTATAGTTTTCATTTTTTTTTTTAATGTTTCATGATTTATAACTAGATATTTTGTATTCACAAAAAAGGACTGGACATGTTTTTACAATAGTCTCTTGTCTCCGTTTTCAGATTACACTAAAAATGATTATGAGAAATCGCGTATAATTCTGACAATTATTCAAATTTATTTTTGTTTCAAAATCGATCGATAATCCCCGAAGGATAGAATTATACTCAGCATTTATGTCAATTATGAATCATTTCTTTAACAATTATTTGTAAAAACCTTGTAATACAGAGTCAATTTATAAATTTGTAGATTCTAATTGTTCAAGATTATAATTATACTAAGAAAGAAACCTTACAATTCAAATTAGCGTGTTGTACATATGTATCTTAAATTTATTTCAATATTTTTTAATACACACAAAACAAAATCATAATCCGCCTAAACCGGTTTCGATTATACAGCTTTACTTCGAGACGTATATGATAATTATAGTTTTTATTAACTGGTATTTCGAGTAATCTGCAATAGCGCAATAGATATCTAAAAATTTATTAAATAAATGTGACATTTACTTATCTTTGTTCAATCTTATTTAACTCTAGTGTATCCTATAGCTAATGGCAGAGTATTTTCATTACACTATAATATGAAACACTTCCACAATAATTTTTTATATATAATTTTATTACAGAATATCGAAGGAAAATTGGCATACATTATTTCAGTTTCGTCATAAACTAGTGGCGCGTGTATTTAAAACGAAGTGTATCATTTATTTATACATAAAAACTATATCTCGTAGTGTCAATATTAATATAGATAAGCAGTCTTAAACAACATAGACAATATTTAAAAAGTGCTTCATATTATTTTAAAGTTAAATTTGTATGTATTGCTTTGCTATTGTTTCGACAAAAATGGATGACATTTGTACAATATCTATCTTATTTATAAACTCTGTATTATAAGGTAATGTACAAAAATTTGATACAGAAATACACATTATTTCCAATGAGATTCCTCTAAATCTTGCAGCGTCCATCATGTGCAGTGTGCACACATTCTTTATATATTATGTTCTTCTGGAAATGTTGTTTTTCAAAATTTTGCGACGAATTAAATATTTTTTAATATATTATATTAGGATAACATAATGTGCTTTCTCGATTAAAATGACTGCCAGTGAATTGAGTTCAACGGTCACAATACACTATCTTATGTTTGCCATAAATAATGCGCTTTTTGTTCACTTTCAGTCAAATACATTGGTTTCTTATTCTTAGAATAGTCTTACTATATTATCATCTTAAATCTTTAATATGCTGTGAAAAACTGTTTTGCATAAAAAATTGTTGATGTACATATGTTTTTGTTAAATGCTACACCATTAAAGACATTTCTGCACATGGTCCTTTTTAGCGAAATCCAGAAACAACACAAGAATAACAACAGTAAAGCACTGTTTAAAAAGGGATATCTCAATAATTGTCCAGTGTCCATTACGCACTACAAAAACCAAGACAACGAGGTCCACTCTAATTTCATTTTTCCTTCTTTTCTTTTTTTTTATCAACTGACCACACGCTGCAACATTATGCTGACAGTCAATCAGTTACCGAGTTCTTCTTCGTTCTTCAGTATGTCACATTCACAATAGACAAACACCGAAATTAATTGATTGGTTTCTTTTGCTACAAAACATGGCGTCATCCCAGTCTGCAATGACTTTGGCATTTGGTTCAAGTTACGCAACATAATTGTACTCATTTGCATTATCTTTGTCTCGCTCCATATAATCCCTGTCTATGAGAGATTCAATTCGTTTTTTCAAATCAGCAGGCTGAAAAAATATGTGCATGTTATTACCGATTATCACCGATATTCGATTTCGCTTAATACATCCCATTTATGATACATAATTCGTAATGCGTTCAGCGTTAACTATGTACCTTCACAGGGAACTTTAATTGATTGTACAGTTCACTAATTAATAAGTTGTGTGTAAGTGTTTTCCTCATTTTCATAATTCTAACAATAGCTGCATCTATTTGATATTGTCTATCCTGATAAACTCGTTCTTCCGTAGCTTTCTGTTCTTCGTTCTGAGAAAGGAAAACATAAATTAGTGAATAGGATTTAATCCAATCAAAACGTAAAACCTTATCTTGTGGGGGGACATATTCTGTACCGTCTCTTTCATTTGAATTTGATTTATTTTAATCCTGAATAATTTGTTCGTGAAATCTGCATTGAATACAAATCTATCATTATCTGCAACATCTCTTCCTCTTGGATTCTTTTTTAATACTCTAGCCTTTCCACAAGCTAAAGACTGCAAAGTTCTTCTAAGTTCACCATCTTCTATATTTGTCGCAGCCTTTATGTCTTCCAGGGATAAGTTATCGGAATCATTAAACATGATTAGTACCAATGCTTGAAACAGTGATACTTGAAACTCTTTGTTACCCTGTTAGAAAATTCAAACGAAACAATGTACAGTATTCGAAATAATTCGAGGTATTACAAATGTCACCTATTAAATATTAAAAATACCTGGTTAAACCATGCTTTCAGGACACAGTGACCTAGAGTAGGCTGCCATTGTAATTTTCTACCACTATGTTTTCCCAAGTAAAATTTGTTAAATACATCTTGATATTGAACCATTTCTGGTGGTAATGTCACCTCCATTACAGGGTATGTTGGCCAATAACCCATCGTGAGTATTGACACAGTCAAATCCAAATTACTTGCTGACAACTCGTTTTGTAAATTTCCTGCATACTAAGCAGGAAGAATATTTTTTTAATTTAATAAATAGAGAATATTTCGAGATATTGTTGTAAATCATCCTTACCTGTTTGAAAGCAATGTTAATATCTTTACTGAGCTCCATATCTTTAAACATTCCTTCTAGTTTACTGGTGAAACCACCTCCGCATTCTTGCTTCAATTTCGACAGCATGGACTTTTCAGCGTCAACGGAAGCTGACTTGCCCACTAGCAAACGTTTCGCCAAATCTTTCTTATAAAAAGCTTCGAATACATCTTTCCCATGTATAAATCTAAATAGTACCATAATTTTATCTAATAATCTTTCTAGTTCTTCCTCAGTCGCTTCTTTATTACCCGCTCGTAATTTGCAATCAACAAACTTGGCTGCAATAAAACAGAAAAGGCTACGTATAAAATCGTCGCTGCGAAGAATAATCAAGGTATCCATGTAAATGCACAATAACTTTACCTATTAGTTCAGCTGGTTTATTTGCTCGTTGATTAATGAACGCTTCGAAAGCTTCTTTTAAACTATTTGCAAATTTCTCATTTTTGTGAAAACACGTGTTAACTATGTTATCCATTTTATCTTTAAAGTCCAGAAGCTCTTGAACCATAGTCTTGTCTTTTTCTGGATCTATAACTATGGTTTTACCCTTTTTCTATGAAGATTTTAGAAAAAATCTCAGTTTAAATAATCCGCTGTATATTAAAAGCAATTATCGTGTAGAAGTATGGTATGTACCTTTATATAAGAATTGAAATTCAAACACAGTTCTACAAGGCCATTCTTAACTCGACTATATAAATTATAAAGTAAAGATAAATCACTAATTCTATTTTCATCCAACAAACCACTTAATCCTTTTTGTAAAATGCTGGTAATATGCTCGGATAACAATTGTTTTTCTACAGTATGAATTAACGACCACCTACAACATTAAATTTCGAGTATTATACACAAGAAGTACCGATAATCAACATCGAAATGATTATTACGTACTTCGTAGATGCATCAAGGTAATGCAACAAACGTTCGTTTTCCTCCTGAAGTCGTTTGTCTACATGTGCTAAGTACTCTGGGACATCATGTTCGTTCATTAGTCTTTGTCCTTCTGCGGCATATAATCTTTCTGTAGCCATCAGGAATCTGTAAACAAAAATCGAATAAGAAAACTGGAAAACAACACAGCAATTAATAATGCTCGTGAGAAAGATTTATACTTAGTGGCAAAGGCATCTTGGTAAATTTGTAGATCTGATAACATTCGTAATAATGACTTAAGAAGTGTTCTGTCTACTGTGTCACCTTGGCGTTCTTTCTCTATAAGCATAAGTAATCCTTCTACCGTACGTGTCTGAACCAAATTGTTTAGAACAATATATACTCTAAATAAATGTAATCCCATATCCCTAAAATAATATTTAGATTGAGTAAGATCTCTATACAATATGGTATATTAGTAGACCGCAGATTTTGTATGGAAAGACTCTAGAGAATTCAAGGACATTATTATGTAATTTTCGACTGTTTAAGATGATTAAAATAGAAAATAGATTTTCGTCTATCTTCGGTTCCCAACATTGAAGTAGAACAATTTTGATTTTGCAAAAACATCCGCAGTCTATTGATAAAGTAAATATTTACGATTGGGCATAAAAATACTTACCAAATGGACAAAATACTTGGATTTTGTAATACGTATGTTCTATCCAGATATAGAAAAATACTCCTAATCATAATCATTTGTCTACAATGTGACTGCCAACATTCGTTCATCTTTTTCAAAAATATATGCCTGTCCATGGATTCTGCCAAGAATTGTTCTATATTAGCCTGAACGTGAGCCTCGGTTAGCCCTGTTAGTTTTGTATATAACGTAGATGCCATTTTGTGATTACACATATTTTCAACAGCTTGGTAAAGCTCTTCCAACGAATAACGAATACTTTTGCTAGTTTGAATGGCAATTACAGCCTCCTGCAGCTTCTCCCATGTTTGTTCCTGATAATTTTCTGGTAATTTTGGCTTATCTAAACAAAATTAGCAACATTAACGTTAACATATTTCAAAGTGATTCCTGCGTGAGAATCTATTTATAAAACCGTAAATAAATATAGGAACAACGAAAACAATTCCGTCCTCTGTTTCGTATATAAAAATACGATAAGAATCGAATCGAGATTGATATTTAAGCGTCAATTCATCCGTTCGAGGATCATCACAAAAATAGTTCGTTCATATTTATTTTCGCGTTAGTCATACGAGAGAGAGAAAAAAAAAGGGGGGAAACGAAGCCGTGCAAGCAGACATCTTAAATCAATTACACAATCGTGGAAAACACGAAACTTCTGGAAACCGTATAAAAAAAACGACCAAATCATGCGTCTTAAGAACATTTATCTGTTCTCTGTTCGATCATCGGGTTAGGTTATGTCGGTATCGTATGGTTAAACCGAAACGAGGGCTCTTTGTCCGCGGTCGAACGCGCGAAATACGCGTTATTGATACGAAAAAATGTTGCAATCCTCGTAGTGGCAGAGTGCCAATGACAAAATTCTCTGCTGGACGGGAGTCTTGTCACGATTCGTCGCCAGCTGACTTTGAGGTTAGGTGGTCCCCTGTGGTGTCGCTTACTTTTGAAGTTTTTGATGACAAGCTTTCTGGCAGTGCCGGTTTTCACACTTGCCAAACTCGGCGAGATCACTCCGTTTGGGTTCCCGACGGTCAACGCCGAGAAATTAGCCCTCTTCTGCGTGTCTGTCGTGGCCGCGGCTGTGTCCGTCATGTTTTCGATCCCGTCGATCCCCGTGACCGGAGCGGCGGACAGCTTGCTGCGTTTCGCAGCACCGACGTTCACCAGCGCTGCGTGATCGGCGGCTGTCCTCTTCACCTGTGCTGTCGAGGCCAGAACCTGAGTCGCTCCGAGCCTAGACATATGCGTGCATCACTCGCTCGCCGGCGTTCGCCGCTCAGAAAAACACACAGTCCCTACACCGAGAAATCCGCAACCGCGATTCTCCCTCTATCGTTCCACTTTTCGTCCCCGTGCGTGCGTTCCGACCAGCGAGGAAAAAACTTATTTATCCACGAGCACTGCTCGCGACGAAACTCTCGCGAACAATTGGCGATCTTTGCGCACGCGTTTACGCGCTTACCCGGCGCGCTACGCGTGCTTGCCGCGGATCTTGAACTGTTTGTTTGAACTGTTTCTATCGTCGCACGTCACACAGTGCGACGAATGGCCTTTTTAGCTCGACAAAATTCGAAATCGCCTATTTTTCTATATTTTGACGATCAACGAGCACGGACGAGATATCTCGCGACGCAATGTCGCCTGTGCCGTGCCACAGACGAGTTATCTCGCGAACGAGTTTCGTTTGTACGTTGGTCGCGAGATAACTCGTCTGTGGCACCTCACTTCTGACTCATTATGTTTGTCAATGTATTTTGTTGTAATTCCTTATTCATGTAAATACTATAACGATTTTTCGTTGACGACAATATCATTCTCTACCTTTGAATGTCGACGGGCAATAATATACAATATATAAAATATATTGTTATATATTTTAATGTATTATTTTTACATATTATTACGGTAAGGTTAATCGTAGCGATCTGATGTTGCTCAAAGTGAAAGGGAAAGTATTTGTTTGGTGTATCAGAAATTTATTTTATCCAGATTCACATTCATTTCTCACTGTAAAATATTTACAATTGCATAACGATACATGTGTAGGCAGAAATATTATACCAGAATAGATTTTACTTATTTTCATTTATGGAAAATAGAGATTTTGATCTAAATTGTGTGTTAATTTATAGCCGTTTAGTATAACTACTTTTTCCTGATAATATGTAGGCTTAATAGTATCTTCGGTTCGTCGATAGTGCTCTTCGAGGAAACAACGTTTTACAGTGATATTTCTTTGTTAACATACAATCTATAACTTAAAAGCATTACGAAAGATCGTACATGTGCGTATAAAACTGTGTTTAATACTATTTTAACAGTATATAAGAAGATATGTTGATAATTATAAACCTGAATTTACGAAACGGTATAATTGTGACATACAATCTATGTAAAGAAAAGTACATATATCCTAGAAATGTATACGGATCAAAATAACAAAGTAGAAACGACTAAAAAAAAAATGTCTTTTATAATGTCAATTAAAGAAATAAATGTCCGTTGTTCATTATATACATATTATTGTTTATCTCACATAGTTAAGTGATTATACGTTAGGTTTATCACTGTGCTCAATATATTAATAATATGTGTGCATTCAATTTGTTAGCTTATAATACTTTCTTTTAAAAACCTACAATTTCATTGGCAACTAAGTCAATGCAGTAGCGATCGCATGTCTTCCTTCATTGTCTACATCTTTTGTTAGCTACACTGTACACTGTTCAATCGAAAACTACATACTGTATCAACCATGTACTCCTAAACACGTAAATACTAAAACTGATCGTATCCCATTAACTACAGATTGCCTTTTCATTTACAAGAGAAGAATGATCTGGAATAGTTTCATTGAACATCTTAAAAGAATCGACTAAGAAAACTTTTCTTTTTGTCGTCTTGTTTAATTGTCCGTAAAAATATACGGTCTATATCTTTAAAGACATCTTTACTTGATTGAGCTGCATTAACGTAGTAATGAACTCCTTGCAAAGCATAATAGTCAATCAAAGGTTGCGTTTGTGTGTGGTATACTCCTAATCGTTTCTTCAGTGCTTCTACATTGTCGTCGGATCTTCTAATTAAAGGCTCCCCAGTGATCTATTGAGAACGAATATTGTCACTTATGTAATTTTAATCAACCGTTCTAACTTACTAAATATAGTCGTTACTTACATCATCTTTCATAGGAACTTTTGGGGGAGCAAATTCTTCGTGATATGATCTACCACTAGCAGGATGTATCAGACGACCTGTGATTCTCTTTATCAACAAGTTATCAGCGATTCCAAACTCTATCACAGCATCCAGCTTGGTGTTTCTCTTCTTTAGCATATCATCAAGCTATTAACAAAAATTGATTTAGAAATTCGAATGTTATAATTTCTTTTTTGTTGTACAGTGCAAAGTACACACAATGTCTTTAGAGCTTTTTTAATTGGTTTTCTTTCTCAATGCCATGTCAAGGTCAAGCATATTTCAAAGTCAAGTTTCACTTCATCAAAACATACATACAATCGAGCAATTATATTTTGTTGATTATTAGTATAAGAAACTTCTTTTATCAACTTACTTTTTCAGCTTGAGGAACACTTCTGGGAAAGCCGTCCAATAAGAAACCACGTTTGCATTCTGGTTTGTCCAAATTATGATCGATCAAGTTAACTACAAGGTCATCGCTAACCAATTTACCTTCATCCATTACCTTTTTAATTTCCTGCCCGAGAGCAGATCCAGACGAAGTCTCCGCTCTAAGCATGTCACCCGTGGAAAGGTGACATACACAGTATCGTTGCTTGAATAGCGGAGCCTGAAAAATTATGAAAATTCATTTAAAAACACTTATAGAAAGATTTACTGGAGAAGAAAGGACGGCTGGACGATCATGGGAAAAGTAAATATTATATTTTGGAAAAACAAGATAATTTTACCTGTGTCCCCTTGCCACTACCAGGTGGCCCCAATAAAACCGCATTAATTCCCCTGTGTGGCTTTTCTTTTGGCAGTTCAGAACTTTCCTTTTCTACGGTCTCCGTTCGCGGTGCCATTTTTGCTTTATTAAATTTTATTCTAGCGAAAATATAGAATGTAAAGGCTCTTAGAAAATGCTTATGTCAAAGTTCACTATCAAGAGTACATATCAACCGTTACGAACAATTTCGAGCACCTTTAATTCGCTTCAACTACTGTGTAATCACGCAACGCAAGTGTTACAGTGTACTGATCAGAAGCGAAAACTTCCGTTGGAACCTCTGACCTTATTGTTCCCCAAACTGAGAACCTTGAGAACAACTTCAAGCCAGTGTTGCCAATTTTGACGAATCCTTTTCGTCTCAGTCATGGGAAAGAGTAGGGTGAAAAGAGAAGGAGAACCCCGCATGTGGAAACTCGACAACATTGGAAACCGCGGTAATATTCAAATCGCAATGTAATGAAAAACTGAGAAATATGAGCAATTACGAGTTTACTCGTAATTATTTGAAATATACTCTACCAACCATTAAATAGTCGACTATATTTTCATAAAAGGCATTCGCGGATAAAATACTTTTTTAAAGTATGAAATAAATTGTATTTAATAATGATATACTAATGTATTATTTCTATAATTCATATGTATTTTTATCTTATTACATGATCTTTACAAATACATAGGAAATATATAGAACAAAGTACAATATTAATCATACAATGAATACTTATATAAAATGCCTAAATACCATAATTAATATAAGTAAATGCTAATGACTCGAGTAATTATTGATTTAAACGCAATTATCATAATACTAATCACAATGTTGTTTCTCACAAATATGTCGAACAGAATTAGAACCAAAGGAAAACGCTACGTATTGAACAATATCCTGCCACTTGTGTTCTTTCTACATTCAAAATGTTTCATTTGTTTCTTTATAAAAAAGTTTTTAAGATACAGAAAAACTTTAGCATTCATAGTTTTCTTATTGATGTAAAAATAAATCTTTTTTTTAAATTTACTATAAAGGAACAACAAAAGGAACCTTCATTAAAACATTGTAGTCAATGATCTAACTACTGTTCAGTGTTGTAAAGTAATACATACTTCAATATTTTGAACAAAGCTATAGGATTTCTAATTTTCTTACATAGTAGTTCTATTAATATTGTACAGAACGAACGTTTGCTCTGTAAAAGTTTCTTTCTTATCAATATACTCTAAAAGGAAGTGTGTTAACATTTCATTCATGTCAAAAATTATTACTATGTTTGTTATAAGTTCAAAATGGAATCCTTCCACGATGGGCGTATATATTTATTGTCTATATGTTAATTTAATTTTACCTACAAAAGATTCTAAAAACTCAAACGCCACTTTATTCAGTTGTGTGAAAGCATGTGCTTCAATCAGAAAAATATATTTGGTTTTCCCAAAAGTTCGTTTCGTTTTCAAATTAATATTGCAAGATCAGAATGGCTTTGTAACACGGTGACTGAATAACACAGTTAATTTAGTGGAAGCTTATGAGATAATAGAATATTAATAGAAAGATGATCGCTCTGTTTGTACATGCTCATGTTGTCTAACAATAATTACGAATGAAACTTTTGGGATAGCCTAATAATAAAGCAGAATCAATTAAACTGTGACGTATTTTGTAATTGTTTTTATACAAAAAGAGTGAATATTGGAGGATAGTTTAAAATCATTTTCGCAAATATATATGTCGTCCGTATTGAATTTTCATCATCGTGCGTTAAATTATTAGTGAACATGAATACCCGCGGATTCCTACAATAGCTTTAAAACAAATTATGTGATGTATAAGTGAAACATTAAATATAAAATAATAATGCATTTTATCTGATTAAATCCTATAACTAGTTAATATTAGGACGGCGTGGAAATGGATAAACATGATGAATTATTTGCAAAGTTATCATAGTTAACATAATAGTAACTGATACTGACAATCTAAAATTAATAATACCTCTAGTTTCTTATCTTACCAAAGAAAAGCGCAGTTTTCTTTGGTCACATATTCACATCACCTTTTAATCAAACATTAAAAATGTGTCTGTATTACATATACGTATACGTTTAAATTATAGAGATGCATTTATTATGGTATTCAAGTATAATTTTTGTAACATGAATTTATTTTAATAATATTTTTAATATTAAAATAAATTATTTGTACTCAATATATATATGTATCTTATGATCACAATAGAGTTTTGCTATGTATAAATAATATATATATAAGCTACATTCAAATAACACTTGTAAAAGTAATACGAATATATGTAATAATATATTTATGACATTGAATTGTAAAAAAAAGAAAAAGAAAAAACAATTATATATTGCACTCTATGTATACCTACAAGAAAATGTTGCTTCTCAACAATTTTCTAATTCTTTCTGCATTCATATAAATTTTTAGTATAAATTACAGTATTATACACATTTCGTTATTACTAAATACTTAAAGTATCAATAGATTATTAGCGCTGCTAAAATCGAAATTTCTTCTCTTACTAAAATGTTTTTGTCTATAGTTTCTTACAATCAATGTTAGATATTGCACAATACTTGGTGTTAATCTTTCATTTTCTAAAAAACTTGTATATGCGTTATTTATTTCTTTGCAATCATTTGCTTTTTCATCATTTGAATATCTTTAAATAAGTTATCCATTATTTTCTAAAATAGTTACTAATATCAAGCTGTTTGGTCACAAAGACTTATTAACAATATATTCTGTATTCTAATATAACAACAAAGTACTTCTACTAACTCCTTTATAATTCATTTACAGAAGTACCAAATAAATATTTAATCTATGCATCTCAATTTAAAAAATTCTTCTAAATTCTCTCTTTCTGATAGCCTGACAAAATCTTACATTGCGCTATTTAGTGTTGCACTGTGTTACGTGTGCAAACAAACAAATTTGTATTCACGAAGGAACTTACACATTTAAATTATACGATTATAAAAAGACACATGTAATTTCAATTCGTAACTGTACATGGTGTTGTACTATATTAAAAAATATTATAAGCTTTATTAACAAATTTCGTCGAACAAAAAATGATCCCAAATCTTGAACTTTAGAATTTTCGCATATAGCCAAATGGTGCGTACGTTTCGAAAAAGAGATAAATTTCATAGTAAATTCTCCGATGCAAATTTTTACAAATACGATAACAGAATTGTATAAATGATTGCATTTGTTCGTAGTCATTTCGGTGTTCGTACTGTGGTACGTAACTTGACATACTAAAATCTGTTATACCTGCAGCAATCTTTAAATCACGTAAATGCAAATATGCGTGTACATGATATTAATTCGCTATCGAAACTCGTTTTGTACAATTCTCTAAATGTTATTCTCTTTGCAAGAATAGATCTAATAAATAGTATATTCGTTTCATAAATACATATTCTATATTTTCGCATCAAGTTCTTACACCAACAAATCTTGTGGAGCGCACTTCATGTGATCAGAAGTTCATATAACTTCTCTATTCCCTGACTTCTTGCTTAGAAGGGATTACGTACCAGCTACGTTCGTGGAATTCGTTTTCGTGTAATCTCAACTTAGAAAGTTGTATATTATTATATAGTCGCTTATCGATTAATTATATTAATCAAGCGCATATTGCTATGTTATGTAATGTACAGGTATAAGAAATTTAATATATATATAGTGTGTATAAGTTATTGGTTGCGTTTTATGCAAAATTTTCAAAGTCTCCTCTCCGTACTCCGTATGATACAAAAGCCTCCATATGCAATCTTTAATACTGTAACAATCGATACTCGTTAACGAGACACGTAGAAACCTAACACACCAGGAAAATCTAGTGTGTTAGACGCCTGTTTCATATAGTTTCTTGACTGTTCACCGACTGAGAGCTGCGTGATGTTTTTCGATTTATTGGTTCCAGGTAAGCTGCAGGTGCCCATCCTTCTATCTCGGTGCCTATCAATTTTACAAACCACCAGCCAGCACAACCGACCTTAAGGAGCTCTAGATTGTCTCCCTCGTGCATGGTCACTTCCGATTGCCCAACTGCACAATAATCAGCTAATGCTACGTATCTTCCACCCTAATTGGATACAGTTTCGGATGTGGTGTTAACTTTATCTAACTAATCGACTAAACTACAATGGAAAGCGTAAATGGAGACACGGTCTGCCGGCACGGAAAATAATTATATTCCTTCTTATGTCTTGCAGGGATCTCCATCGATGCTTCTTTGTGTGAATATTGATTTTTAAATGGAAAGAAACTTACGGGAGCCGGTCCAGCGTTTTCGCTGAAGGCGTCTTCGTCGTCGGTGTTGCTGTTCTCCGAACTCCAAGCAACATCATCTTCTATCGATTGCGAGACGTCCGTAATGTGCGATATGACGCTACTGCCGTCCACCGAGAGTGTACGTAAAGATCCGGAAACACTGCCCTGAGCTTCCCACGAGATCGTCTGTCGCAGCGGTCTGGAATTAGTTTGCGCAAAGTGCGATTGCTCGTCATGTTGTACTTTCAGGTTTGATGCACACTTTTAATAGCAATACGGTATATCACGTACTTGTGATTGGTTTTTCCGAGAGCAGAACTTTGTTTTCCCTTAAGTTCGGCCAACTGAGACATTAAAACACCTTTAATTTGACGCACCCAGGTCTGTTTCACTTCGATAGTAGATGCCTGTATTGTATGAACTTCGGCTCTACCCTGAAGCCAAATTTCGAATCTCCTTTCGTCGCCTTTGACCGATTCCGTGAGTCCAATTTGCGACATCTGATGAAAATACATTCAGTCCAGTAATTCAAGTAAGTCGTAAAAATGATACACCGACGCTAAGAAACTTACCTTCAGATATCTCTTAAAATGGTATGTGGCTTTATTAAAAATTTGTGGTTTTCTGAACTTACAAAATATAAGGGCCTTTTCGTATAAGAAAATATGGCGCTGAGATGGCTTTAACCTGCGAAGTCTTTCTCGCTTACTGCTCCTCCATACACTGAAAGAGCCTTGTAACAGGAGGTCGCCTTGTGCATTTAAATCACCCTGGAACAACAATAGCAGCTCCGTTTCACTGCCGAATGATATAATACTCGGACATCGAGCATCACACTTACTCCGAACCCGGTAATCGCGGTTTGATGCATGCTATCGTTAACACATTTTAACACGACGAGCATGCAATCCAACGCTTCCTGTAGCTCGGTACAGCACGACGGTTCGTCGCTGTATTTCAAGAGATCTTTCAATAACAGCTGATATTTTGTTATACGTTGTACAGGTTTGAGTAGATACGCAGCGAGAGGCAACTTATGGCCAAGTCTCCGCTGGCATGCTAGAAGAAACTCCGGTGAACCTTTTATCTGTTCTTGCAATCTTTCTGACCTTTGAATATTCTGACAGTAGTAGCTGTACAGTCTGAAGAATACCTCTCGCTAAAAGTGAGAACGCTTTCGTAAGCACACATATCGCTTGGGATTATGAAAAATTTATAGTAATTATATAATACATACTCTTTGTACAAAACATAGTGCAACAAGTTCTGTATTTGAAATACAGTTTTCTAAATCTCTTAAAAACGTCTCTCCATGAAATATATAAATGTCTTCTAAGTTTCCAAATAAGACATCTCCTTTACCTACTAATGCTGATGGTATTAGGGGTGCCATTGCTTTGTTTGTTAATTCCATCTTGTACCCTTTAATTATAGAACCTAATTCGGCAACATAGATCCGTTCTGTTTCGACTAGCTCCGTCAAAACATGACCGCGCTTTAAGCGTGAAGCTACGTCTTTAGACTCGTTCTCTGGCGACGACGATTCTCCCTCTATGGGGCTCATCTCCATCTACGCCGAACGAGAATTACTCGTTACCCGACGTGAATTATTATAGAACGAGGAAAACCTTACCTTTGGCATTGTATTAGCTTTTTTAAGAATTCGTCCAGGCTTCACAATTTGAGGCAGTGGTTGCATTGGCTTAACTGGCTCCGGCGTCACCGTTTGCACCGGCCTTGCCGGTTTAATCAGTTGCTGTTTCAACGTCATTATTCTTTTATCACACATTAAAGACACGTCTTCTATTCTTTGCAAAACCTGATAAAATAGTTTCGGTATGTAGAACATTTTATTTATTGACATTTCTAGCGAATTTTCTCCGTCAAGAATAAGACGTACTTGGGTAATCAAAGCTTTAGTTTCGGGCATTATAGAATCTTGGAAGATACATCGCGGATGATGGAACTCTTCTGCAGTTTCTATCAGCTCTTGTAACTCTTGGAGTGCTTGGTCAGGCGGTGTTGTGTTATTTTGTGATGCGAGTAATTCGATTCCGCGTGTACACCACGTGTTTGCCTGTATATTTCACACGGGGATGAATTTATAATTATTACCCGACATTTTAGCGTCCTCGCACACCTCTAATAGTTTATAATTAACGTAGAAGAAATTCTTTTGTATAATTTTCTGAACACGCGGATACCTTGTCTATTCGTTCCATCAGTTCTCTGCATTTAGTCAACATGTGCAGTCGCCTCTCCAATCTTTGACTTAGAATCGTACAGATTCTCTGTAATTCCACGAATTTAGGCTCCACAACATCCGTAGGGCACTGATGCCTTCCGGACAACAGTTGTTGACCAGCCGATATGACTTCTTCCGCTCGTTCTATATCCCCCTATAAACGTACGTAATTTTATTCGTGCTTAACAACTACCAAAATAACATTAACAAGAAAACTACTAACAGTCATTGAACTCTGTTTTCATCGGTTCATTATTTTTCTAAACAAAAAAGAAAGAAAATACTATCTTACGTGCAGTGCAAAGTGAGAAATAACAGTGATATTCATTCTCAAAGATCCACCATGCCAATACAAGGCATGAATTAAATCCCTATTTCTTTTTTTTTCTCGTAAACGAATATTTCCAGGCTTTAAAGTGTATCTACCTTTAGGCACAACGAGACAATGGCATAGAGATTTAATTCACAAACCCATAAAGAAACCGCTAAAAGTAATACTGTTTTTAACTTCAATATCTCAAGATAGAGTAAACACAGAATATAAACGTTGAAATACTAAAATTATTATCACTGTGTTTAGAAATGTAAATCTATTACGGAAATATATGTATTTTGTTAAGTGGATTGCTTACCAAGACCCAAATCCACATGGTATGCGACAAATAGGACTATCGACAAAATGAGGAAAGCGGTGCAAAGTAACATTTGTGCATGATGTGCATTATATGTATATGTGACTGCATATAAATGTATCCAAACCAGAATCGTTCATTAAAACTTTATTATGTAAAACAATTTACAGCTCTGATTCAATGAAATGTAATATCTGGTTTGAATATTACACCTTGCTGCTTAAAGTGCATTGTGAACATTCTCGAACTAAAAGTGATTAAATACGGTATCACTCTTGTTTCTTTAGTTGTATGCTTTCATTATGCACGGTATTCGTGAGTGGTACATGTTACGATAACTATAACGCGATGATAATATTTTGAAAATATACTAAATATATAAGATATGAATAGTTCATCCTCTGTTTTTCAGGAAAAGAATCTAAGTAGACAGAAATATTATTCTTCTGTATTTTTGTTGCTTCGCATTATAATTTAGAACAAACGTTTCATTTAGCAATGTATGTCGGTGCAGAGATCAATGAGATAAAGGTACATACTCTACATATTCTCTGAAATGCTGTTGTGTCCAGTAGCAGTTGTTCAACTCTTGCTTGGGTCTCCCCTACTTCCGTCATGTCTTCGATAGTTTTCAAATGTTGGTCCAAAGTTGCTTGTAATTCTCTAAAGTCAACTTCAAATTGTCTCAAAGCTAGGCAGTGTCTCAAACGAGAACTATGATGCGACCAAAACAAGTCAAACGTACGTTCCGTTTCTTCCAGCTGAACAAGTAATCTGAAGTCAGAAAATAAATATTCCTTTAACAATCATCGATACAAGATATACAGGGCGTTGTATCGATTGCGTTGATATGAAACTGTACTACACCTTTCTATTGCTGCAACATTTCCTAGTCGATCAGCTGTACCTTTGCCAGTTAATTGTCGGATACTGTCCAACAGTGCTTCACCATGTCTTGCAGCGCTAAGAATTTCTTCTTTTAATTCATTGTACTCAACTTGTTGTTGAGATAATAGAGCCGTGGTTGCAACAGTATTGTTAGGAAATTCAATTTCGGCTAAGCGCCGTGTGAAAGAATCTAATGCAAGAGATACGTCTTGTGTCATTGATGAAAATTTTTCTAAACTCTGAAAGTTAAAGTGCACATTTATCAAATAGAGTTCTATAGAATTTTTTGCTGATTTTCTATAGGCTTACAATTCGGTTTTGTATCCAAGTATGATGGCAATATGGTAGAGTACCACCGAGTTGCTCTGTCAGCTGATCTGTCTCGATAAACTCATGTAGCTCGGCAATGTTTGCTAAAAATATGACCCTGAATTTAAAGTCCTCTCGAAAAAATTTATTAGTCACTTCAGAAATAGCTTTTTGTAGAAATCCAGCTGGACGTAGAACGTATGCTATGTGAACTAAGCCAGGAAAAAAACCCTAAATAGAAACATTAAGAATTGATCTTAATACTGTGTGTGTGTGTGCACCTTGTAGTGCATCATAATTATATTTCCTAATATAACGTATACTCACAGAGATTTTTAATAAAACAGTTTTCACAGAATTCCACTTATCATTTCTTCTGTCAATAATTAAATGAAATCCAAGATCGGCTTCTTGTAAACTGAAAGTGATAAATTTCGTACTGTTAAGCCTTATCATTTGTAACGCAAATTTTATAGAAATGGAGAACTTACGTTGGCACAGAAGTAAGGTACAGCATGAGACGTTGATAATCCAAGTCTGATAAATTATGAAAATTACCATTATCAGGAAATGTAATTATAGGACAACCTTCTCGAGTTTTTCCTCCTATATACATATAAAATGTACGCTTAAGAGCAAAGACCACTAATTTACACTATACTCTAATGATATTAGATACGACTAATTTTAATTACCTGCTATAATAGCATACTGTGACTGGAGAAGGTCAGCAACATCTCGAATTGCCAAATCTCCATTTTCAATTTCACCAGTCATACTCTCTACATCTTCTAGAAAATTTAAATCTCATTAAATTACGTTAAATAGATTTAACAATACAGCACAATATAGAATATATGTTTACGATCTTATAATATAAATTCATATAACATTTAAACACTTAAAATACCACACCTTGTAACATTTATATTTATAATATTTACAGTGTTCATGTTAGAAATATGTGCTATAAATGGTGTGTACTTATATGTGATTAATCGTTGTTATTGTAACTTGCATTTAGTACATTTTGTAAGTGACTTTCAATTAACATAGCACTTATAATACAAAACTATTGTAAATGTGTGTAACTGTTCAAGAAAATCACTTGGAACAGAAAACTGCCTTGGGATATGTATCACAATTCATACTGACATTTACTTATGCAATATTTACTGTATATAAATGTAAGACCTCAGAGTGCACTCAAGTGACCTTGCTGACTCGAACTAACTGAAACAGTTCCCTGCTATACCATCAATATTTCTGTTGTAACTGTAAAACAAGAGGCTCTCAAACTCGAAATCAACACTTCATGAAGAAGATTTACTCTTTATAACAAAGTGAATTATTTTCAGAATAGAATATCAAATTTAAATATTTAATTATTAATATTTTATAACAGTACAAAAAGAAATGCATTGTCTACATAATAAGCAGGAGTTTCAAAATATATGACAACGAAAAACATCATTAATGTTTTCTTGTTTTTATCATTCTACGGTTTATATAAATGTAATTGTTACATACAAAATTACTTTTTAACGATCTAACTTTAGAATAACAGAATAACGTAGCTTAACATTAACAGATTGATATAATACCATCTATTATATATTTCATAAGCAATTTGAGAAACACTGTACCAAAAATTCTTCACATACTTGATTTATACATGGAAATTTAACTATAATAGATTGATTCATAAACTTTAATACATACAACAGTTGAGTGCTTATCATAATGATAAAAAAAGACACATTTATAAGCTGTAAAAATACAGAATATTTATTGCATATACTTTTTTTGTTACATATTTGAAATATACAAAAGATTAACACAACACAATCACACATCATATGTTTAACATTTTTAAAGAATTACTTTATACATGTAACTCTATGTAATAGAATAAAATATTCTGCAACAAAGATTTATAAAACAGCAATAATTTGTTCTATGTATATTTCTATTTCTTCATGTGCATCAGTACCTTTTACATAAAATAGCGTATGAATTTGTACAAAAACTTCTAAAATAAGTAAAAAATTATAACAGAGAACAATAGTATTATTGCATGTTACTAATTTTACCATCAGAATTATCGAATCAATCAAAGTAACTCTAGTTTTAGAATTTTGATTTCACAATTATGGAAATTACAAAGATGCTTTTGCAATGAAGTTTTGAATAAGCTTATTTATTCAGGCACATATTATAATAAAAATTGTACAAAATTCAATGAACGCAGACTTATTATTTTTGTAATGTGATATAAACTATAAACCAGTCACTTTTAGTGCTTGGTAGTTCTATTGTTAAATAAGAGCTCTTGAATCGCAAAGAGAAACATATTCTCCTTTTATATAACCAATACTGATGTTTCAATAAAAGAAAATAATATTAATATCATCATTGAACGTTCAATTAAATGGTGAGCAAATACTTGGTTTCCTACGTGTTAAAAAAAAAATACAAAATTATAAATACGTCTTTTATGTGCATCAACTTTTATATTATAAAATATGAAATAAAATATTTATTTTATATTTATATATAGATATGAGTTTTACATATATTATTTGTTTTTTCTTTTTTTTACATATTTAATAGCAAGATCTCTGTTCCTTAAATAGCATTTACTTTAGTTAAAGCGATAGGCAATCCCGGTTTACTGGCTAGAAGCCCACTTGTAGTTATCTGATAGCTCACACCATCCTGTAATTTGCTGACTGGTGTCAAAAAGTAAGTATTGCTTTGTCCTGCCTCACTAGCAATTAATATGGGCAATAAGGCACCATCTTCTGTTATCAAGTCTGCCGATCTAGATGGTTTCTTATTAATTAATTCTGTCTCCAATTCGATTTTATTACATCCCTGGTTTTGAATACTCTGATTTCTAACTACGAATTCCAACTTGGCAAATTTGATTTGCGGAAATTGGACTTTCATAAATCTACTAAAGGTAGAATACCCCATTATTTTTATATTCGGTGATACTTTCCTACAATGTTGTATGTACGTATCGTACACTACCTTACGTGTAATATCAGACGGTAAATGTAACGGAGCATGTTTTGCAAGTTTGGTTTTCTGTTTCGCTTCTTGCAGATCGATGAACTTTTTCAAGAATTCTGTAGCTATTTTATAAATGTCTAAGGAAAACGTATTGTGTGGAATCTTTCCGTGATTACCGTGAACTCGCGGTGTGACGCCATGAGTCATCAAATGCTTCCTGATTCTTTTTATTTGATAATGTGTACAGTTTTCCAAATACAAAAAAGCATCTAGACAAACTCTACGACCTTGATATACATATTGTGCACGTAATCTGCGTCGTTCGGTGTGCCTTGCTGTTTCGTACGGATTTGTCAAACACGCCATGGTGACGCCCATTAAATACATATCATGTTCGGCCTTAGTTAATTCTGCAATATTTAGTCTATGTTTATACACTGTTTCAGGATTCAGTCCCTTGAAGCACTGGTCGTCTTGGCATTCGCACCCCTTCTGAAATCGTTCTAACACTTGCGCAGGAGTGTCTTCTAGCTTTGTAGAATCGTAACCCGACTCTCCTTCTGGCTTGGGTTTCTTCGCTTTAATTTTGGTCATCGTCTTCTTTGGTTTTGGAGAAGTACTCGTCGTATCTGTACGCGCCATCTATAACGGTCAAACCTTTCTATACAATGCGAACCTTAAAGTGACCTGTCATTCTTTCTTATGAAACTTGGAAGTACGTAATCACTTACCTCTTGCTTCGTTTGCGCATGAGCTAATTGATCATTGACCATGTACTGACAATGAGATACCTGTGTTTTCTCATTCTTGACACACGAAGCATCTTGAGATGCAATCCCTGCTTGCGTCGCTGTTTCATTATTTTCACACAAATTAGTGTCCATGCTCTCGCCGACTATATTACTCGACAATGTGCTCTCTAACACTGTTCATATATTCCGTTAAACATCGACACATCGATCGTGGAAGAGCATACTAACAGAAACATTTAAGCACAACTGAAATAAAATAAAACGTGTGTCGCGTATCTCAATCCAGAGTATTGTAAACAAACGATCAGCTGATTACAATGTCACTTGTACGCGCATCTGTCCTAACCGTGACATTTTATATCCGAACAAAGCCAATTATACAAGGATTACAGAACGTAGATAACGTAGTCAATTTCAACGTACGCGTTATCGGACGTGCCTCTACGTTTCGCCTAACGGGAAAACGACGAAAAGGGGAGATGAAAAACTACGTCGACATCAACAAGGTTGAGAGTCACTTATATTCCCACGGACAGATTTACAAGCGCGATCTTTCTGGTACGTGGCAAGACAAAGTTTACTTACCTTTTCTCGGCTAAACTTTTTTATTGTCTTCGTACGGTCGATTACAGTACGTTTCAAAATGTGTACCGCACTCGAGGCTGTACGTTCTCGCAGTACAGACTGTCCGTGATTCTCAGTGCACCGGTTAAATATTATGAACCACCACGCTCGATGATATGGCGAACGTATTTCTTAATACCGCGTGGAGGGGAGAGCAGCTCCAGTCCCGTACGTGCAGCGTGCAGCACGGTCTTCGAGTTGCACTCTTCAAGTTGCACTCGATTCGACACGGAATGTTTCTAAAACGTCTGCCCACACTTTACTTCGCCCATTCTATTAACCGTCCGACGAGTTGTCGGTTAATTATATCGTCCCTCGAAGTTATCCAAAAATCGAACATATTACCCACCTCCCACTTCCTCAAATATTCAATCTACACATATCGCGTTCGGATATGGCAAAAATATTAACAAGTTTACCTGAATACCAAAAAACAAAAAAAGAACTACGATAATCACAATGTCAGTTCGTATTTGAACTGTCCATTAACCCTTTGCACCCTGTTTTCGGTCTAGAACTAGATTTTTACAATATATTTTCATTTTATTCGTACGAAACATGTTTAGTAATCTGTTGAATACAAATTTTGTAATGTAACAAATATTTTGTAATATTTTTTGGAATTTCTAGGGGTGCTTCGGAGTCACCACTCGAGAGCAAAGGGTTAATATAGTGCACAGTACAAACGACTATTTCACATTTCCTTATAAAAATAACGTGAACATATCTCTCAAAATCTGTAGCCATTCTTTAAATAATATACACCTAGAGAAATCAATTTGTTAAATAATTCCTCACGGATCCATGTTTGTAATCTCAATATTAGTGAACTAAGAATATTAGAATCGTTTTGACGGGTCCCGTAAATCTGGTGTTAACCCTTATTACTCGAATGGCGACTGTAAGGCGCCACAAAAATTCCTGTATCATTATTCGAAATATTATTTATATTACTAAATTGGTTTGTATTCAATAAATTAGTAAACAGTACTGCACGAGTAAATTGTACCATTTTCGTATGTCCAGCATTAAAATATATATATAGAAGGGAAATACAGTTTCGGAAGAAACGTTTCGTTTCGGAGTTAAAATGGCTTCGAGTGCAAAGGGTTAATATAGCTAAAACGGTAGCGCAGAAACCATTTTTCCATCATTTACCAACGGTAGTGCAGAAACCATTCACCATCGTTATTTCAGCACCGAGTTATCGTTATTTCGTCCATCCTCGTTTGCAATTACGTACTACCGTGTACATAGTAATTTAGAGGTAAGTTTTATTGAGCACCACTGTGCAACACAAACGGGACAGAGACACCCCCCTCGATTTAGAGATGCAGACAACGGTGTTCTCCCTAATATAGCTTTTCGTCGATACGGTTAATAGGATGCGCTGGTGAGGTTTAGTTACTTTAGGAACACCCTGTACATCGGTGGACCATGCATCGTCGCACGATGTTGTCGTAGCAAATCCGAACTAACATGTTGTCGAACGTTCGCACGAGTTTTTCTAGCTGGCGAACGGTCGAATATTTCGATCGCAACACTTTAATTGCACAATAGATGACATTCGAGCGAGCTTGACTATTGATTCAACGCGTAATCGCACAAAGAGGTCTTCGAACGCGAACACGCGCCGTGACGCGCGATCAATGCAAAAATTGATTTGAAAGTTGTTGCAGAGGCGTGTGTACCGGGACACGTTTATTTATACACTGCCCGTTACAAAAATACCTCGGTCTATTCCAGAGGATGAACGTTTATGTGAAAATATTAAATGAATCGGTTATCTATAACCACGGCCCGACAACGAGTATGTAAACACACCGGAGACGTATCTATAAATCAATAGTCCCTTCGCAATGAACTCTCGAAAAGGTGAATACCGTTTTCGACGTCGGTTTCTAATTTCAGCTCTGGTCAACGCTCACTCGTGTCGCATTAATTTACATGTTACATATATATATATATACGTATATATATACACACATATATGCATATGTATATATATATATGCGTGGTAATTCAAACCTGCACATCTGGTGGAACAGTGTTGATGGCAAGGGCAATTGCAGCCGTGCGCGGACTTTCGTCGAAGAATCATATCGGTTTTGGTTGTTGTTTCACAGTCGATTGTTAACAGGCCAGAGAACGTTGTTACGCGGTACGACGGTCAGTAAGGTCGACGGTTCGGTCTGTCGTTAATTAAACGGAAACTCATTTCATTGTTGACGCAGCGAACCGGGTCAATTTGTCGCGTAAGTCGATTCCATAGAAACTCATGGTGATATGCCGGCGGCGGCGGCGGCGGCGACTGTTTCACGGTTCGATCATGCGGCCGGAATAACTCCCGGTACACCCCGACGATGATCCTTGAATCGCCTAATATCACCACTACGCGAAACGTTCGAGAACGGTGAATTTCGAATCTAATTGCGACGTTATCGCGCGATCGGCGTACGAGCGCGATTAACCGCGACACAGTCGGTATTTCTTTCGCGAGTCTACTAAATGCATCTTGCAACCCTGCGACGGCACGAGGGACCACGGGAACGGGCGACGACCTCTATCGTAGCATGACCGAGGTACGTCGCCATAACGCCGCTCCCACGGTGGAGGTAATGACAGAGGAAGAAACGACCAATCACGGAGGACTCGATTCCCAAAGAGGGGTAGCTGCACGTGACTCGCAGCGTGTCACTGTCAAACTGTACGGATCGAATCGAAAACGAATTTGATTTTTACTCGATCACGATGTCGCCGTTCGCACGATCTTCCGTCCAACAAGAAGAAGCAGACTTCTCGATCGGAACCTTTGTTCCAGTGTCGAGTCGATCCACAGTAAATACACGAAAATTAGCAAGATCGCGATTGAACAAACAGTAAAGATCGATCGTAATCGGTTCTCGAGGAAGCACGGGAAAATACGTACATAAATCTATTACGTAGCGGTGCATGCTAGTCGTAAACAGAATTGCGTTTCATTACGACAACGAGCACGCACGCACGTGTGTTATCGAGGTTTTCGAATCTGACAGGAATATAGGAGAAACGTTTAATACTTGTAGGATTTCATGCAAATGTGTTCTCGTTCGATACGTGTGCGGTGGTGCGACGACTGGTTTATATATCGCGTGAAAACGGGTGCACCGAAATGTGCGAGATACGCCCGAAAAATCGATGGACAACAACGGGAAAAAAAAACGGTGTTGCAGTTCCGGCGCGATGATAAATCGGGACGGCGATCGTGGTACAAGGCGATTCGATTCGAAACGAAACGGGACGTGGTACGGCCGCGAGAAAGTAAAAGCGGAAACTCACCAGCATCCAAGATCTCGAGATCCAGGTTACCGCTTCGACTGTGACTGAGACTGCTGCTGCAAGCGTGGAAGCTGGATCTGTGCGACTCCTCCATGGCACGGGATGCACTGCGTTTAAACTGTTCGAGAAAACTGTCTATCTGATTCTCAATGCTGGTCGGTGAGCTGGCCATTTTTCCGCGCGCCACTCCTCTCGGTGTGTGTGTCAACGTGCGCCTGGTGACGGAAACGGGAGAGCTGATCTCATGAGTTCGAAGTTTTTGCCAGGCACCGGTGCGCTGAATCCGGCCGAAACACCGCTCCTCGGGCTACATTTTACGGGATCAAACGGTTCAGCCCGGAATCGGACGGACGATGGCGCGCGAGCGAACGTGTCGCCGTAATTTTCACCGCTACTAGATCCTCTCCCGCTGCACGATGCATGTTTTGTTTGTCCGTCGAGGAACGCCCGGAACTGAAACGACGCATCGGCCGCCGCAGCGTTTTCGCAGCAGGTGTCGCGAACGGCTGTAAAATTCGCGCGCATGGATTATTCGGCCGCCGTTCTACTGCGCTTGTTCGATACGCGATACACGGATTTAAGGGGGGCCGGCATCGTTTCAAATCCATACACCTATGCAACGGTCGAAATCCAGACGAAATGCCGCTTCGATATTGCAACGAGCAGTTTAAAAATTATCAATTGTCTTTCCTAAAAGTCCAATCCACGTCTGTATCGAGCCCAAATTGCGAATTTCTACCTGAGCGTGGAGCAATTTGTAATATTCCGCAGAGAATTCGAATTCTGAAGCAAGTACGATGTCACAAGATGGCTGCCGCTGAGAGATTCTCTTAATTTCGAGAGATTTAGTGTGTTGGGATAGAAAAAATGACTCTATACAGCCGTAGCAAAGACGTGTACAAACACGGTGGTATGCATTTTTAATGGATTAATTACTTATTTAAGACGTAAAATGTCTGCCGGCCCCCTTACCCACTTCCAGACCACGGACGAGTTATCTCGCGACCAACCTATAAACGAAACTTGGTCGCGAGATAACTCGTCTGTGGCACAGCGCGAGCGACATTGCGTCGCGAGATAACTCGTCTGCGGCCTGGCCTCGAAATATTCTAAACATCTTGAAATTTCAGGATATGTTCTATTTCTCTCAAAAATTACAATTTAAATAGCCAACGGTCGCTACTTTATACGCGTGACGAGTATACTCGTCAATGCACAAAATCGTGCCGCTTCTCCATGACGAGTATACTCGTCGATCACACAGTTAACTGGTTAAAATAGTAAAAGGATTAAGAGCATGTAAGAATATCTGGTCCGGTCGAGATAACGAAGGAAGGAATGACGATTTCATTTGGGTCGAGTTTCTTGGAATTTAAATAGCCAACGGTCACTACTTTATACTCGTGACGAGTATACTCGTCAATGCACAAAATCGTGCCGCTTCTCCATGACGAGTATACTCGTCGATCACACAGTTAACTGGTTAAAATAGTGAAAGGATTAATAGCATGTAAGAGTATCTGGTCCGGTCGAGATAACGAAGGAAGGAATGACGATTTCATTTGGTTCGAGTTTCTTGGAATTTAAATAGCCAACGGTCACTGCTTTATACGCGTGACGAGTATACTCGTCAATGCACAAAATCGTGCCGCTTCTCCATGACGAGTATACTCGTCGATCACGGTTAACTGGTTAGAATAGTAGAAGGATTAAAAGCATGTAAGAATATCTGGTTCGAATTTCGATTTTCCAGAAAAACCTGCGGTGCCGAGGGTAAAAACTTTTTTATGCTAGGAACTCTATTGTAGATGTTGTTTGTGGTAGTGTCTGCAGGATCTTCAGTCGATAACTCGGTGTCCGTCGGCACGGGACGAAAGGTGGGGATAGCGCCGCGGCATGGAAGGAGAGCCTCGAGTCGTCACTCGTGTTGTAGCGCTGATGAAGTGCGTACCACTTTTTGTCAGTTGTGCGGGCATCGGCGAGTGTTGAGTGTGTCGTAGAAACTGTCCGTTCGAAAAAGAAACATAGAGTTTCTTTCCAACCATGGGTGGTAAGTACGCGAACACCGTTCTCACCCGTTCCGTTCCGTTCTCGCTTAACGATACCTCTCACCGGGCCGGAAGGTTTGCGATCCTCGAAAGAGTTCATTCGGGGTGTGTGATAACGTTGCCGGTAACCGGTCTTGACCCAATGACCTTCATACGATTCGCATCTCCCGTGGACAACGAGCAATAACCTCTTCGCGCGTAGATCTTTCGACGATCCGGCGATTTTGCGGGAAACCGGTCCCTCGTTCGTGACCGTAACATTTTTTTTCCGCCCACAATCGATCACTGTGGAACACGCACGTGCCTCGTTTTGGTTTATTTCGCCGATTCGCGCTCGGCTTTCGTGTTTCCCACCGAGAGCACATGCGCGAGCCCATTTTTCCTTTTTCGAAGCAATTTCGCGCCAGTTTAATGTTGCACACTGTGTAAATGTTCTGCGCGACGGCATTAAATATATTCTCGGCGACCGTAACACGATCATCTAGAATTAAGAATTTTGTTAAATTTTCTTGTCAATCTTTTCTCTTTTTTTGCGAAGTTCCCCTTAAAAACGGAGAATTCTGTTTGCATGAACGTAACCGAGCGGCCATCTTTTTACGTTCCGGGATATCGCGCGTATTAGAAGAGTAAATACACGTTGACAAACGGTTTCCTCCGTGTTTTGTGCGTACGGAATTAGTAAAAAATTATATATTCGATGGATGGAGTTGAAATATAGTATACGTTAGTTCGCATGCTAGGAGTACATGTAGTTAAACACTTTGTACGTCGACTTCAGCGTAGGTAGGCATTTCGCGTCTCTTCGTTTTTTTTTCTCTCTTATTAAGACTCGAGATTCCTTCTGCATAAAATAAGATAACTGTCGCCGGTATTCCAACAGTTTATTCTTAGCCGTCTGGGGGAGAAATTGCGGCTCTCTGCCAAACCCCGTCCACTTCTCTATATTTATTTCACACGTGTGGTAAAATTGCTTCTTCGTCAAAATTTTCCCGCACTCGTCCGCCATCTTTTTTTGTTCGCAAGATAAATATAATTTACAATACAGATAGACGATAAGTCCGCATCGTTCGATCGCGGATAGTTTACGCATTCGTATTCCATACACGAATACGTAAAAATAATAAAATCGAAATTTCTCAAAAGTAATAATCATTTATTTAACTCTAGCCTCCCTAACCCTTAGCACTCGAATGGTGACTATAAGGCACCACTAAAAATTGCTGTATATGACAATTCAAAATATTTTTTAAAACATTTCAGTATTGTACGAGTAAATTGCACCACTTTCGTATGAATAACATGAAGAAAATAAATATAGAAGGGAAATATTTCGTTTTGGAGTTAAAATAACTTCGAGTGCAAAGGGTTAATTTCGAAAAGTAATCCTGGTATACTCGGTAACATAGATGTACGTACAATGAGAAGTATTATAATTAAAATAATTTAGAGTGAATTAGAAAGAAAGTTTCAATAAAACGAGGCATTTATTTACACTCTAGACTTTTACATTTTCGAATCGGCATGTACGAATTTCAATTTGCATAAACATTGTCGGTCCTCTTGTCCCCACTTTAATTAATTGCCCGCAACTGATGTTACTTAATTAGAGATATTTCTCCAATCGGAGATTAACGTAATTACGATATTAATTTACAATTTATTGATCGATACGAGGTTGGTGATGTAACAGCAGCAAGATACACCACGAGGAGTCTCCGTCGAAAAGGAGGAGCGCAGAAAGAATAAAAAATTCGACGTTCGTGTAATAAAATTCGCCTCGCCACTTTTCTCTCTCTCTCTCTCTCTCTCTCTCTCTCTCTCTCTCTCTCCTACATTTTAATCGTCATATTTTAGATAATTGTACCGAGTACGGAAAGGTCGTACACCGACGCTCGAATGTTTCGGGTTACGTCGTTTTGCAGATATGAAACTTGGAATTTCTTAATGGAAAAAATATCAATGGATTTTATTATTTTATTTGTACCGCACGTTTAAATTTGTCACCAACGACGATAACAGTAGAGACGTACAGCGGCTCGCGAAAGCGTTCCGACGCCCTTTAGAGCAATATAACTTTTTTCAAATCGCACCGAACGACCTGACCTTTTTTTTTTTTCATAGACCTATAAAACCGCCAATACCTTAAATTTTCTTTACGAGCTCGAATACAGAAGATTGAAAAAAAAAATGTTTCTTCATTCATTATTCCGCAGACGCATAAAATCTGTTGTCGAAAAACCGCAACAGCTGTCCACCTTATTTTTATTACTTCGGAGAACATAGGGATGGAATGTTATTTTAGGTATCTTCTTTCGAAAAGCATACCGTAAACGGCAACAGGTCTAGGGATCCAATTACCGTGTCTGTATTATACTTAAAGCACAATGAATATTAAATATGGTTTTCTATTTTCTCCAAATCGAAATAAACCAAACCTAACAGCACGGTACAGCGTTCGGTGCAGCCCGAATAAAGAGCGTTTGGGAGCAGCCGAGTTAATGTTACGCCAAACGGAAGCTTGCATTGTTAAGTTCATTGTACCTCGATTGACGCCGCTATAGCTTCGAGGTGTACTATTTTTATGCGTGTGTTCAGTCTTGACCTTCGTCCTCGGTTGGAACCCGAGAATTCTAGTTTGCGATGTGTTCGCCTAGCCGATCGACAAACACGACCGCGCACCGGTGCGCTCCTTATAGAACTCGGATTTCTAATTAAACGCGAGAACGCAGCTGTTTCTTTTTTATTTTATTGGCCCGTTGTCTGCGACGACGCACGATCCTCTCGAAATAGGCGTCGAAAGACCAATCTCGCGGATCGCATTCCCGCGAATCGATCTTCATTTGCTCGGCAAAACGAGAATTGCACGATCTCTCTCGGGACAATGCGATCTTGAACGATTGCCAGTCGCGTGTAAAATTGTTCCGGCCAAAAATTCGCGAGATCTCGTGGCTCGCGAAAAAATACGTCACCGCGACGAATCTCGCAGCTTCCGCTTCGTTAGAAAATAGATTTCAACCTTGCTAGAGGAAGTGTAAACATTGGAACGGGCAGCGTGTTTACAATAACGCGCCCAATAAAATCCGCGAAGCGGTAAATTTAACTCTTGACATATGTCTATTAAATCCGAAACATTTCTCGGACAGTGGATGATGCGTATTTGAGATGTTCCTCCCGCGCCAGCTTTCAGCATCTTCGACTTTCGATTAGGAGAACATTTCTCACTCTATATAGGAAACGACACTGTGACACGGAAAGGGTGCAGAGTAAATTTGTTTTGTTTCAGTCCTTGCTCGATATGGGGCCGAAATAAATAATTTGTTTCCCTCCCGAAAACAGATTCCTTGAAATTGAATAACCACTAACAAATCCCTCTGCATCAACGAGCACGATCGAACTCACCTCCAACGTGTAACCTTAAGAGAAAATATTTAATTGAAATTTTTCACTTTTCCTTTTCTGATTATTGTATTAGACGTGCGCCGTTATTATTGAATTTCATAATTATTGTTAACACGTTGGCTGCCATATGCGGGTGACGGAATTATTTGTCCGGGTTTAAACATTTGATTAGGATCTGTAAAACGCAAGAAAGTTGGACTTTCAATGTTTATTTCATTAAATAACCTACTTTGATTTTATGGAATTTTTGAGGTTCCCAGTTCGGCAGTCAAAGTGTTGTAAAACTGTCGTGTACTAACGATAACTATGGGGTATGTTGACCTCGGTCAGAAATTGTGCTCAACGCTAAATCTATCACCGCCGGTCAAAACGACCGGTTCCAGATTTGTTGTTTTACAATTACAGAAATCATTAGATGCCGAGAAACGATTAAATACAAAATAAATTCTGCACTTTCGAGTCTCGGTAGGATTAGCGTTAATTTCTCTTCGGATCCGAGGAATTGTATTCTAATGAGTTAGCGGCATAAGTTGTTTCCACGCATTATGTTGATCCCGTGGGCAAGGGTGTCGTAGGTTATTCACGCCTCTAGTATGCGGAGAAAGTGTCGATTCGCAGACGATATACGTTGCGCAGGCACGACGGATCGCATAAGGAAACCTCGCCAGACCTGGCCGACAAGTGCTTGACCTAAGGCAAGACCGTATGAATGCATTTTGTACAAACGCTAGGCCCGGTTGCTATTATAAGCTGGACGGCCTGTATAAATATAAACCTGTGTGGCACAACGGCACTCTGCCTCTCGGGTTTCGTCTGCGTGTTACAATATACGAGTGAAGCCGAGCGCCGCGTTTCTCATAGCCAAGATAAATGTTTTGTTGTTTTTTTTCTTCTTCTTTCCCCGTCTCCCTCGGTTTCGTCGTCGTCACCCTAAACGCGAAACGCCCGCGCCAGAAACGATTTACCGCCCTCCAAAAGTTTGGCTTCGTCTCGAAGCACGTTCGGTCACGATGTTGGATCGCTAGACAATTCTTCGAGGTAAACAAATACGAAATTCCGACGCAACTTTCTGCCCAGAACGGACGGACGGACGGATCCTCGGCTCCTCAACTCCGCTTATCTTCGCCGAGTTATCGTAGAAATAGACACTCGACTCACACGTGAATTTCTCATTGGGACATCGTGCCGTTGGCACATTAGAATACGAATTTCGCGACCCGTATCTTTCCTAGAACCGAAAATCAAATATTCCGCGAACAAGTTTCTCCATTTTCAACCCTTTCCGCTCGAGTGGCGTCTACGATGGGGCCAATATTGAGTTGATATATTTACTTTATTTACTTTATTATTACAAGATATTTGTTGCGCTACAAAATTTGTATTCGACGGATCACCGAGCGTTCAAACGTTACATGTGGAAATCGGATCGGCTTCGTATGAAAATATTCTAAGACGGAAGAAAAATTTAGATAACACTAGATCTACGGATTCTAGTATTTGTAATTTACCAATATTGAGATTGCGAAGATGCGAACACGAGGAATTACTTAACAAATTGATTTCTATGGGTATATATATTTAAACAGATGGCTAGAAATTTTGACAGATACGTCCATGTTGTTTTTATCAAGTAACGTATGTAAAATAGTAATTTTTATCATCGTCACGCTCGTTCTCGCATCTCAGGAAATACAGTGCGGGAGCGCAAACATCGATAATGAGTTAGTGTTTCCAAATTCTCGAAACGATAAATATTCGTGTTTGAAACGGTCACCACGGCCCCGCAGCACCGTCCCTCGAAAATATTAAAATTACCAGCTTTATTTATACATGTCGGGCGGCTCGGAGGAGGGCTAATCCGCGTAGGGTTGTGCCGCACGCGGATTCCGCCGATTATTTTTAGGCGTACGGGGGAAAATGCGCCCGCGCGCGCGCGCGTTGAAAGGACGGTGAAATTCACACGTAGGGATTAGGTTTCCGATGAGAAGTTAATTCGTCCTGGATCGACATGACTGAACGGATTGTGTTCCGGTGAAGACCGGTAGCAGAAATCTGAGATCTATTCTCTTCCTAGGCTCTCTACCCCCGGGGGCCCTCCCTCTTCTTTCTATAGCCGTGACTCATGGCCGTTCCTTTGGCCATTCGTTGCATTTAATTTTAACAGCGTCTTCGATGCATCCGCCGTGGCGCACCACACGCACCTACGGGGCAGCAGCATGATTCTCGACAGCGTTTTGTGTAGGCACTAGACGAACAATCCTAATAGCAATGTTGTACACGCGTTGTCCACTTGACCGGGCACTCGAGAGATTAGAAAACGACACAATAGGATCGCTCGCATAGTTTTGCGTACGGGTGTCGTGCGCACGTGACAATTCGATAACGGCCCGGTGTCGT
>CM052141.1:1340596-1356721 GCA_028454255.1 Halictus ligatus | reverse complement strand
TAATAGATCTTTAAGTACAACAAATAGAAATGTATACCGTTTTTGTTGAGTTTCCAAAGATTCGCAGTCTTCTACGCCTGCCAACAAACATCCGCGGCTACGTAAATTGGACAACATGACTTGCCCAAATTTATCTTTCATGTTCACTTGTTCGTAATTAACAAAAATACTATTTGGAAATTTTCCTGCAAGCCATTGCAACAGTGCGGAAGCTGCACTTGGATCTACATACACTAAGACACACTCTGTAAGGAACATAGTCGGTAAATTGAAATTAACTTCTGCTTGTGTTAATTTATTAGTAAAATGAGATATGTGCCGCAGATCAGTTCCCATGACGTGATAATTGGCAGCGTGTAGATCTGTTGTTGAAAACCTAATTTCTCCATCTGCAAAAGAATATAACTAATCAATGATAATAGTTAATTCTCTACAAAATGAAGATACAACATTTTAGAGGAGAAAATATAACCTTCTGTATTCAACATATCTATCAACTGTTTGTGCTTCTTGATGTGATAGCATTTCCTAGCAGTGATGCTTGGGAAATCAAGCTCTATAAAATTTGACGGACATTTCCCTGATTCTTTAAGTCTCCAATAAAGTGTATCAAATCCAGCACCCAAGTTTATGATTTGGCTTTTCTCGCCGGACAACTATACCAATAAAATTAATTAATCTTCTCTATAAACATTACATATTTAAATTGTTCGAATGTATATTCCTAAGACATATTTGCTCTTCACTCGAAAATTTAATTTTTATTATATTCTGATCAATTGCTAACATTTGGCCAAATCATTTACAGTATATTGATATTAATATAATTACTACAATGTAACATAACACGTAATACATTTTCGTTCTATTTTTGGACAATACATTTATCATTTAGTCATTAATCAAGTGTAATATGCTATACTGTATCCGTTTGTATTGTAGGATTGATAATTAATTTTTCTTATTGTCACGATCATTGTTTTCATAATAAGGGCTGATTAATGGATAACTATCATTTTACGACGTGGTTCGTTCAAGAATGCTAGAATTCCATTTCGTGTATGTACATTCGTATTGTTTTAATAAGAGAGGAAAAAAGAAAGAAAGTTCGACAGTGATGTACGAGATCAACCTATATTGTTGTTTCGCGATAAAAGAGGGGGACCTCGGAAATTAGGACAGGGCCTCGGTCAGGTCAAGGTTTCCGGCACCGCACACATCCTTCGTCGCTCGAATCAGCTGTATCCCGGACTGTTTCTACGTGTTTCTAGGTTATGCGAATCTTCGATCACAGAACGAACGGAGATCGGCGGGCGGAATCGGCCGGGAGCACGTACCTTCAGAAATTTGTCGACGAACACCTCGATCCCTTTCACTCTCGCGTAATAACCGCGATTGATCTCGGGCGCTTTTCGTCCGGCTTGTTTCACGAAAAAGTTGATAAATGGATCGGACCAGTAACCGAGTTGCACCGCGTATCTTTTGCACTCACTCGCGTCGTCGTTCGTGGCCTGTATGGCCTCATGATCAGCCATGTCTTTGATCATTACACCGAATTCGGTTCACCTCAGTTATGACAAATCATTATTTTGCGTTTTATTCCACGACCGAGAACACCGCGCGCGCTCTACCTCTCGCCGCTCACGGAAGAAAACCTACGTAAACGACCATACTCGCTAACACTGGTGTGTTGCGCGCGTGTACGTGTGTACATGTTACATTCGCATCCCGACTCGCGGCGCAGACTTGTGTCGCTGCGCGGGTTTTATGCTAGTGGGGGGCATCTCGTAACCCAGACCTACATAATCGCCATATTACCTCCGCGACGCGTCGCGCAATTCGGGCGACGAAACGAGACCATCGCGGAACACGGGAAAAGTTTCTCCTCGACCTCCGATTGGTTCGCAGCACTGATGTATATACGGGGGGTGGTTGGTAACCGGTGGTGATTCTACGCGAAAAAAGAAGTCGAAAATATAGAATAAAAATTTTTCGTTCAAGGCTTCGTTTCCGAGAAAATCGACTTTGAATTTTCGCGCGCACTTTATCACGTCATAGAAATTTAATTAGAACAGCAGAAGTATGTGTTCCGGCAGAATGGGCAACGTTTTCAGCAATTTTTGTAATAATTGTAAAATTTTAATTTTCTATGTCGTGTTTTTTAATGAAATTTCAAGGTCATATTTCAGTATTGTTATCAATCTAATTTCATTTACCGCTTCTCGTGAAACGTACAAAAATACATACCTCCACTACCTTTATCTAGAACAGTGAAGTAAATGATAATAATGTTTAGAAACATTCTTAAAATGTATGTATATATCGTTGCTTTTGTTCTATCTCTCACGCTCATCGCTTTCTCCTTTTCTTGACATTGCAGGATGCGCAACACGATGGTGGGGATGGAAAACGTGACGCTGTAGAAAGCACCAAACGCTATACCGCATGACGGAATATCTGCTATACTTTGAAACGATATTATTTTAACCCTTTGCACTCGGCGCTATTTTCAATCTGAAACTAAATTTTTCATCCCTCCTACAATATTTTCATTTTATTCGTACGAAACCGATCCGATTTCTACGTATGATATTTAAATGTTTAGTAATCTATTAAATTGCGAACTTTATAATGTAACAAATGTTTTGTACTGTATGTTTACCTTTATATATTAATTGTAGAAATAATTATTGAAATACAGATTTCGATGAAACTTGACACAAACTTATTTTACTTTTAATTTATTCGAACTATTCACCTGTAAAAGACTAGTCTATAGAAATATAAGTTTGTATAAGCCCCTGCAGTTTAACATTTAAACTATATATATTTATCACATAATCAGTGAAGTAGGGATAGTTTAACGGTTATACTATATAAAGGCATAGAAGTATAAATAGACTTTATTATTGAATTATTTAATAAAATTTTCTTTTTACAGATTGAAATAGATTAGTTTTAAATGGGTAATAAATAGAAGTAGTTTATTTGATTTTAGTGAGCTTTGATACTAATTTAACAATTCTGGCATTTCTCAAACAAGAAACTTCTTGTGTGATGATGCATTTTGTGTGTGTATATATATATATATACTGTATGTATAAAATATAAAGATACAAATCAATACATATAAAATGTATAAACTTCGTGTAAAATAAAAAATTTTCAACTAGTTTTTCACATCTCGTTCGGTATACATACATATAGTTCTATGAATTGCAATACAAATTACTCTGTGTTGTTTTTTGGCAAAATATTAGAAATTTGGATAGGCGATCGATCGTATAGTTACTTGCATCTGTGTATCATTAAACACATTGAAACTAAATAAGTGAGTGAAAAGTTAGTCAAGACACGTATATTAAAATAATATATTAATAAAGTAATAATTACAGAATATTATACCTAGACAGTAGTAGTTTTACTCCAAACGCGTAGGTAAATATGTAAGTGGGAGTAAAATATTATATATATAAAAAAAAAAGCATTTATTCAATGTTGACACTTAATTAAATGGGACACATTATAAAATATGTATAAATTATGAAGCAAAACATAACATTGGAATATAATGCTGCTTGAAAATTCGTAAGCATTCAAACGTGAAAAGACTATGGGTGATACAATTTGAGATATATTAAAAATATAAAAATTAGGAGAGACTAGTAAGTATCACCATTTATTACTTTCTTCCTTTTACGGTTCTTAATTTTGAAACCTTCGAGTATTTTTTCATTATTATTGTCAGTTTATATATATATATATTGTGATTACACTATTCTATGTCGGACTTTTTAACAACTGGTTTTGTGGCTGTGGTTTTTGCTTTTCTTTTAGGTGGGATCGGTGCATCGGAAGTACTAGATGATGGGCTTTCAGGGACAGGTGCATCTGTGTCGAGAGCTTGTGCAGATTTTGTACCTTTTTTAACAACTTTTACAGTCTTTTTTGGTTTACTAGCAGAATTATCTTCCGCACCATCGTCCAGTCCTTCCTCTGGCTTTGCTTTCGGTTTTTTAACAACCTTTTTCACTACCTTTTTCACAACTTTCTTTCCGCTAACATCACCCTCTGTCGTTTCTGTAGGCTCACCCTCTGACAAGGACTTCTCTAATGATTTCTTTGCAGTTTTCTTTGTTACTTTTTCCTTCTCCTGCGGAGATGGAGATTCTTGAACACTTTTTGAAGGCTGACAGAGTTCTTTTGCTCCCGATGGCCTATCCGAGCTTTCGGTTGACAAAGGTGACTCGACTACTTTAGATTCTGACAAAGGTTTACATGATTCTGTTTCTTTTGTTGCGGACGTTTCGGGTTCTTTAGGTTGTTCGACTGATTCACTTTCCTGCTGCAAATTCTTATCAGGGCACGTTCTTGGTGTTTCCGTGTCAATGGTAATACTCGACGATGGCGATGATGACGATTCAGTCGGTTTTGTGAGTTCAGGTTGTTCCGGAGTAGGCAAAATTTCAGAAGCTTCCGTTACTTTTTTACACGATTCACTCAATTTATCAATGGTATCAATACTTTCCGGAGACTTATCAGTGTCTGGCTCCAATTTTTCCACATTTTGAGTAGACTCTATTGCCGGCGCCGATCTATCATTTGCTTGAGTTTTCTCTTCCGGAGCCGATGAAATTTCAGAACCGAGTATGTTCGATTCGTGAACAGGCGTTATTGTCGAGGAAAGAATTTCTCGACTCATCGTTTCAGAATCTTGCACAGACTCTTTGGGCTCTACTTGAAGAACTGATTCTGCAACTTGTATCGGCACCGGGCTAACTGTGAGAACTTCAGAAGCAGTTGATAATTCATTTGCATGTTTTTCATCTGTAACGTCTACTTTTATTGGTTGAGTGTCTACGGTAATTTCCAGATTAGTTACATTGCTCGGAAGATCTTGCGTTGAAATAACAAAGTTTACGTTATCTTTGTTGTACGATACTTTAACACACTGTTCTCCTACCGGACAAGATTGAGCCGAATCTTGTGATAATAAAGTTTCAGTCTCTTCTTGCGAGCCTTCTTTCAATGGTATACTTGTACCGAGTTCATCCACATCTTTTTTAGGTACCTGTACTGTAAATTCTGTGGGAGACACAGATACAACTGCGACACAGGACTCAGTTTTTGCTGCTACTTCAGATTTCTGAGAAATATCTTTTGTTGTTTCCTCTGATAATGTTTGTTCGCTTATACTTTTTTCACCAGAAGATGTAATATCAGTAACTTGTTCAGTCTCCTCAGATAATTTAGGTTCTGTATCATCGTTGTCTGTTATAGGAACATTGTTAAGCAGAGATTGTTGTTCTTCAGTGGGACTGGCTGTTGCTTGAGCTAAATAAAAAAATAGCAATGTTATACATACATGGATGGAGCAGTTTTCAGAGATAATTGGTACATTCCTTGCTATATAAATTTACTGTTACGTATATACATATTTTAGCAAGTATGTGTGATTATTATTAATGTTTATAGCAAGGTATGTACGAAGAAAAATACATAATTGGAAATAGATTATCTATTAAAGTTATATATATGTATACAATGTCGGTGATATTGTAGTAAATAACTCTGTCCATGTAATATTGTGTTCTAGATACAAATACCTGAAGAAATTGTCTACTTTTAGTGAGAATACTATGATTGTGACTGAAATTATTGCTGTAAAAGTGCTCTCGTTAAATTCCAGCGAATAATACTACTAGCTATACAAATATACCATGAACGCTTCGTGTTAAAAAAAGCACAAACAGCATATAAGTTTATAATGTTTTTAGCTTATTATATAAGCGTTAAAATGATGTGTTAATACATTGATATGGACAAACATGTCATGCACGATGATTGTAAATATAGATGTGATTTTTTAGCAACGTATTATCTGCACCCAACCAATGAACACTTAAAGATTTTGAGTTTATTGCAATATATGTAAGCAAACCCATACAGACGTAACTATAGATGGTATTCACGCTGTTACTAAACAGATAGCGTTTCCTTTGCAAATAATAAATATTAGAGATAATAAGTATTAGGCAAGATTAAAGTCATTGAAGCTGGATCCCTTTTTGTCAACATTTACCAAACAGTATCACTTTTTCCTCTTTCATCTTTTTTTTCTAATATTTATTATTTGTAAGAAAAATGCTGGCTAGTAATTGCATGAACACCCTGTATGAAACAAGACATTAATGAATTATTTAAAGAAACGTTATTAGTTTATGCGATATCAAATATTTCTTATGAATTATTAAGTCTTTACGTTAGCATCGATTAAAGATAAATTTAAATATAACTATATAATTATGTATTAAAAATTTAGTTTTGCGATATTTATTGTTATATTAGAACTAAACATTTATGTGTTCTTTAACTTTTAGAAGCATATGCAGAACCTTAAGATGTAACAAATGTGAGAAACGAGTATTCTGATTTATTGAAACATGATTTAAGCTTGATGGTAGAAATTGTAATAAATTGTGTGTGTTGTTTTAGATACGCTCGATTAGCGTCTTTTAACTATTCAGAAATGTGATTGTAAAAGTCGCGATTGTGATTGATGTGAGTTCTCAAAATATTTACCCCATTAAAGCAAAATGACAATACAAGACGTAGCAATGCTATGGCGCCAGGATCTGTTAGTTGCTGTCCTCCGTTCCTGTTTCAAACACTTAAACTTGATAAACTGTATAAAAAAGATATATTTTCACTTTTTTAAATATATATATATAATATTGTCCAATATATTATTAAGTATCTTGTAACTGAAACTTGTATTCAACTTTTATAACAGAAACTTCATTTTTAAATATCAATCTGAATACCACATGCTGTAATTCAAAAAGAAAAGAGGAAAGAAAAAGAAAAAAAATGAAAATTGTAAAGCGTATTCAAGAAAACAGTTAATCGCTTTGCACTATGAGCACTTTGATTTTCAATTTCTTACACAATTTTCATTATTGCTCAACGTTTACATTGGTTCGATCTGTTTTTTTTTTGTACTCTCTTCCTGTGCAGTCGTAATTGCCACGTAAACATATATTCAAAAGAATATGTAAAGACAAATTGTAAAACTTAAAGGTATTTAAGTGAAATTAATTTTTATCCAAATCGAACATACCGGTTCCTTTATCCACCTCATCGGTAGATTTAGCAGGCTGAGTGGGTTCAACAAGTTCAGTGGGCTCGGTAGGTTCGGTAGTCTTATCATCAGCTGCAGTTTTCTCAAGTTCTTCTTCCAGTTCCTATGGATTCGATTATAAACGTATTTATGTATATACCCTAACTGATAATTCTAGTCATAATTGATTAACAAAATAATTACCTTCGGAGGAGAAGGCAATCGAGGTGGTGCCAGAGAAAGTGTTTGGCAGATTTTCTTCCAAATATTGTCAAAGCTATCACGACCCATATAATCAATGTGTCCCTGCTCCCAACTTTGTTTTCGCATGTGTTCTTCTAATGCAATTTGTTCAGCGCTTCTAGGTTCACCCAATGTAATTTGAGCCAAGGCACCAGCGAGACCAGCCTATAAAATCAAAAAATACTTTCTCCTTTAACACGTTAAACGATCCACGCATCGGTCCCAGGGGACCGACATCAAACTTTCCGTTCACGGGAACCGAAACTAGGCTTTTCATTTAGGCGACGCGATTCGTAGAGGTGACCTCTGTTTAGACACAGACTTGCGGTTACTTGCAGCGTGAACGGAAAGTCCATAGATACAAGTTCCGCGGTTAACGTGTTCGTATTTCTTCCTTTCAATAAATTTACAACAATACAGTACATAAGATCAAAATACAGTATATAAGATCGAAATACAAAACATACTTGCAAACGTTATGTCAACAATTTACCTTGTACGACTGCAATACATTGTCTTAACAAAATATACATACAAATGCAGATATCACAAACATATAGAAAAAAAAAAATAACACACACAAAACTGGCATAAATTAGTAAATTAATAATAACAACAGTCTGTGTTATAAAATCTAAGTAATAAACTTCCTCTTCCTACGAGTATTTAAGGAAATATTATTATTTAGTTTATTGGTACAACTAACAGGAAAATGTTGAAGGATCTAATGTAAAAAAAAAAAGAATGTATTAAAACTGCAAGTAATGTCCCAAAGACTATATTAACGAATTACACATTCAATGAATTATAATAAAAATTTAAGGACATGATATATCTACTGTCGAAGATGACGGAGAATGTATAAATTTTTCCTAATTTTAATGCAATCTACAGAAGAATGTGGGAACAATTACTTACATTTGTACTGTCTTCCGTTATGTGTGGGTCAGATTGCGTTGCTACATTGTGGGTATCTGTACAAGGTTTGGAATTAGGAGGAGGGCTAGTAGATATCAGTGGATTAGTCCGTACGTCTGTAACGTTTAGATTTTCGCCTTGTTCAGCATTTTGATTAATAGACGAATCGTTATGATAAACTATAGCAGTTTCTTTAGGCTGTGCACAATCAATGTTATTAGTTGCGTGTTCTTCTCTCTTATAATGACTATGATTCTGTTGCTCATAATGTTGAGTGGTTTGCTGATTGGTTACATTATCATACATTTGATGATGATGCTGACTTTGCTGATGATCAACAGAATGGTGATTGTGTTGGTGTTGCTTTGGTTCTTCTTGGTATGCTCTGTTGCTGTCATTAGGCGAATGATGGGGAACATGCTGATATTCATGCTGTTTTGTTTCTTCTGAAAATGATCTGTGATCGTCATTACAGGAATGCTGATAAGCATGGTGATGATCAACGTGTTGTCTCGTCTCTTCTGGAACTGTTACATTACCGCAAGAATGTTGATGATGGGTGTGCTGGTGGTCAACATTATGATGATCTTGAGATTCATTGAAATGCTGATGTTGCGTATTATTTACAGGAGCATAACTTTCTACGCTTTGCTGGTTCGGCCAAAAATCATTGTGAACTTGCTTGTTCGACGCGTTCTCAGAATGACAGAATGTATGCGGTGGTTGTTTGTATTCGCTAATAAATTGATTAGATTGTTCTTGGTTGTGATGGTTTTGAGTATACAAAGGAGACGAATTATATTCGTTGTGTTGCTGCTTATGCGAGAACACCTCCCTATTATGTTCTAGTGATGGTTCGTGATGAGACTGATGAATAGTTTGTACAGAATTAAACGAGTCGCTTAACATAGTTATGGGTGAAGGTTTGTCGATTGTGGAATAATACTGTTGAGTTGCATTACTGTCTTCTTGCTTAAGGTTAACCATGTCGTCTTGTGCACAATAATTTTCCCATGGATCTTTAAATTCCGAGAAGTCTGGTGGTTCTATGTAAATGTCGTTCTGTGATTTGTCTTGTATGTCTGTGCAAATAGGATTCTGTGGAACAGGGGATCGATAAGGCATAGGGGAAAATTCGTGCCAAATTGGTGCCAATGTGCTGGTGGCCTATGCAAGCATCATGCCAAAACAGAAAAATGCACATTCAGTTGGTTAGTAGAAAACTATAAACAGTGTCCATTTTTCTTATGTCAGTATTGTTACTTGGTAAGTATGTACGTATTATGATACACTCATCGATATACGCATTATTGAATGGCATATCTTAACTCTGAATAGTTTGTGTACTCTGTAACTGCATATTGCACATATTCTAGCCACGTATATTGCTGCTACTTTGTCTATCGCAAGACTTTCAAAGTGCGATAAGCGTGTCTAAATAAATTACTAAATACCCGAGATAAGTGGAGGAGATTAAATATTAATTCAACAACATTTGCAGACTACAAATGTAAATATTGTGAGTGCGATAAAAATGAAAGAAAAAAATGGACACTGATCTACAAAAAAAAAAGTATTACAAAAAGATTAAGTTCAAAGTGTACCAATTTGAAATAGAAAATTATGAAGTATCACTTGTATCACTTTAGCTATTACTATCGACATCGAAGATATTATAATACTACAAAGGAAAAACCAAAAACGTACCTTAAATGCCACAAGAATACAAGTCAAGTCAGAAGATGCCATTCATAATAAGTAATGGTAAGCAGTATTATATTCATTAATTCTCAAATACATTTTTGATGATAATACTCTCAAATATGTACAATATATACAAGTCTTAATTATTTGATCAAGCATGTTTATATCCAGGACTTGAAAACTGTTGTAATATCGGTTTCGATTCTTAGAACAGTTACGAAGAATCTTTTATTTCGATTACGATTCCTATACAGGTTCCAAGCAGTTATTTTCTCGGTTCTATATAGTGGTTTTTGCAGTTATAGAATCTAGAATTATTCGATACTATAATAAAAGAAATTTATGTAGATATTGTATGTAGTACCGAAAAAATAACTGTTTGGAATTGATACAAGAACCGTAATCGAAACAGATATTAGCTGGAAATTTCGATTCTTTGTAACAGCTATGCGAAAGAAGAGTTCTTCTCAACTCATTTAATCAGAACCTGTGCATAACAGTTTTGAACAGTTGTTGTTGGAACCGTTTCAAGCCGTGTTTATATCTACTAATGCATGATTGTGCTTGTGGTTAAGGAAAATCTTACAATGTGAATGGCACACTAACAAGAGGAATAAAAGCATTCTACCTTACCTTTATTCCTTGTACTTATAATCGCTAACTTAGTGCTTTTCTCTTTATTTTGGCACTTGAAATCTTAAAGTCTAACATAATGCATTAGAAATAAGAGAAAATGTACAAAGTTATTTTTTAAAAAAACCATTATATTTACAATATTTTTTGCACTCATAATTAGTCAAACATGATACTCATTGTCATATCGTATTTCTTTTCAAACAATTCGTTAAACTTACCATAACAGGGGATAATTGAGGATGGACTTTTTCGCAAAATATATTCCACCACAATTGCAACAATGGTTGCAAATGTGTGGCCTCCATTGGTGGTTGAACAATACCAGTTAGAGTATCAAAATACTGTAACCAAGGCTTGGTGATACCAATGAAGTGAATTATTCTAACATCATCTCCGAACCTGATAAGTGAAAGTATCTACGATTAGCATTCCTTCTTTAGTTGCACACCGCTGAGATTGATACTAGGTTTACGGAGCATTAAAAGGGACTATTTTACATTACTTCATAAAGATAAGAAGAATGTGTCTAAGGAAATAAGTTAGTCTCACTCAATAATCATTTTGAACCGTAAACCTAGTGGTAAATTGCACATCTTTATGTGCGCTTACTCTACGTATACGTGTAATAGAAGATTCAGAGTTTCTTACTGTTTGAACGCAGGAAGATAGGAGTATGCAGCGGTGGAACACATGTTATAGATGAACGGCAAATGCTTCGAGATATCTTTGTGGGACCAGTCGCTGAAGTACATGTTCAGTAAACCCTGATCACCTCCGTCGAACGAACCTTTAGCAGCGGCGAACGCGGTGATGGATGCGAAAGTTTGCTGAGATGGTTTGTACACGAAAACACCAGAGTTGAAGCAGTCGGGCCAGCCCACATCAGGCGCAGCGGACAGCTCTTCTCTTTCGAATAGCTCATCACAGTTTCTGACCACCTAACAAGCATCGTACGTCAACAGTTACAAACCGGAACAATGGTTCTATTGGTAATAATGAAATCTCCAACACAGAGAGTATCGTTGTTAATCGTTCCAAAACACTTACAAGTGTGTCTGCATCGAGGAAGACGCATTTATCGTACTGCGTTAGTCTCCAGCAATGAAGTTTGGTGAACGTAATACCCAATTCTGGCCTAGCTAACAGTGCCAGATTAGCCTCGTCTTTCGAATCGAGTACGTTCACTTCCATTACTACAGAGAACACTGCTGACAATTTTTCCCTGTGTCAATCAGTGCAAAGTTTCAATTATCTATAATCCTAGTTTCTGTTCGAATTAGAGGAAATTGTAAACCGGGTGTGCCCACCTCATTACTTCCGTTACTCCAGGAGTAACCAGGACAGCCAATTCATATTTGGTATCAACTCGGCGCAGAGAGTGTGCCAAAACTAACGCTCCCAAAGAGTAGGCATCATTGGTGGCCAATGTAACCCATGCATATCCTGAAATTAATATAATTTGTTACTCTGGTATTAGGGTGAGGGACTCGATCACTGCGGGGGTGGTTACACTTATTTTTAAAGCGTAACCAACCGTACCCCCGAAGTAATTGGGTCCCTAAGTATAAAATAAGATAGTAAAAATATTATATTATTTTCTAGTAAACCCTAGGTTGTTGCAATTCGTGCAGAAAGTGTTTACTTTGCAACAGAGATCCGCTGTCCGGCGATAAGCTAACGAAAAACTGTCTAATTGATCGATATGCATATTAATTCCTCATTACCCGATATCAAAGGCATCGTATCGTCGTACGTACGGATGGGTTGATAAGGCGTCTGTCGCGAATCGGATTCGCATGGCAGACATTCTAACTTTAAATTGATTTCTCTATTGTATTGTCTTCGACGTTACGTCACAGAAGAGACACGAGTCGATTAGGAATGCATTTTTCCCTCGATACAAGCTGCTGGCTCCCCGAAAACGATAACATTCTGAACTCTACCGGTGCCATTGACTCTGCGTTCTCGATCATCGTATCGACGATTACGTAAATCCAAAGGCAATTTGACGATAGCCCTAACATCGATCGATCATAATCCTACAAACTATCCAAATTGAATCTTCTCCGCAGAACGCCCCAACAGAGTTTCTAGAACGTTAAGAGAATCCGTTGCCTAAGTGAACTTGAGCCGTTCGTTGGAGGAACGAAGACCGGGCAACACCGTAGAGGTCGCTCCAAGGTCGTGGAATCCATATGTACAAGAGCGAACGGTATTTTTCGATAATAAGCCAGAGGTTTGAAGTGGCATTCGAAAAGCGGAGAGCATACATATATCTTTATCTGTTCTATTCGTCTCGGATAGTAAAACTGATAAAAATAGCAGCCGGACTAAAACACAGATCGAAAATGCGCGTTGAAACTAGATGCGTCGTTTTCCACGAGGACAAAGAAATTCATCAGATTTTATTTATAAAACGCACTCCTATTTCTAATTCGCGCGTGCCCGCGAACAAGTCGCCAAGAACATTGGCGGCTCCTATAGTTCTCCTGGATAAAATTTTATATATAGCGCGTTTTATCTGTATTCACAGTTGCTTCTATCCGCCAGATACGATATAATCGTAGCATAGAAAAAAATATGAAAAATATATATATATAAAACAAAATCATCCCGAAACGAAGTCGTTGGGCCTCTGCTGTGCGTAACGATAATTATGGTTATCAGCGATCGTCGAGTAGCTCTGTCGTCTTAGAGTCTACATGCTGGTCGACAGCGTTCTTCAAATTATATTCGAGCACTCGTGACCCCGTTTCGTCTTCTCGTTACATTTTTTCGGAGAACTATTTTACCAATACCGCAGATAACCGTGGCGCTGGCTACGTTACATAACATTCGAACACCCAAGTACATGGACCGGCAGTCCATTGTTCTACCCTTTCTGGGGGCCTAATCGAATCATCGAACAGGACCTGGGACCAGCAAATCTTCATTCGAATAATTGATAGATTAGGATGAGCCGCGCAGAGCAGCTCCTAGGGACCGCGGGGCCCCAGGCAGGATTCTCACAAAAAGACTGTTGCATATAGTGAAATTAAATAAAAAGAAAAAGTAACAAATTGGATGCCTCATCGATTCCGAAAGTAACAAGTGCCCCCCGGGGATTTGCCCGTTCGATTTATTACGCCTTTGCACTCGAAGCTATTTTAACTCCAAAACGAAACATTTCTTCAACATTTCTAGAATATTTTTCTCCCGTACATATTTTTCCATGTTATGTATACAAAAATGGTGCAATTTGGTCGTACAACACTGAAGTGTTCAGTGATTTATCGAATACAAACAAATTTGATAACGTAATAAATATTTTTAATAATGATACAGCAATTTTTCGTGGCTCCTTACATTCGCCATTCGAGTGCTACGAGTTATAGTCTACCGGATGAAAATATGAAGCATCGGCGGATGAAGCATCAGAGATATTTCATGAAATTTTTCTTGAAAGATCTCTATAGCAACCACTCCGGTTTCGCGAAATGCCGTGTCTAAATCGGGTCGCGTGTGTGTGACAATTCTCGAGAGTTGTCCCATGTAGTCTCGCGTCTCGAGCCTTGAAAATATACCGTTCATGTTTCTGGAATGGTCGCGTTCTACCTATCGACATTGAATGGGATATTAGGTTTCGTTGCGTTAGGTGAACAGCGCGATGCGCGCGCGAGTGATTCTTGCCGCGCGCAGCTGGTTACGGGCACGGACCGGCCGGCACGATTCATTCGAGCACCGTGTACCACCAGCGTGTCACGTGGAATCGAGAGCCCCGACACGACGCTCATTCCTCGTTCTCGCAGCCTTCTAATTGTCGTATTGTTCTAATTGTTGTTTTCTCTCGAATGTTAACCAGGCCTGGCCATTCGCTACGAGAACGCGAAATTTCATATAACAAGTATCCGTGCGCTCTTAAAGATCGCATAACTCTGTCAATATCGGAGACTATACTACTTGAATTTTTTTAGAGAGAAATTAGAACAATTGAATCACTACGTAAAGTGAAAAGAATTTTTTACTAAAATTCCGATTGGTCGAAAGTGCAGAGAAAATGCTGAAACTTGTATTTTGCAACTTTTTCTATGTGGACTTGCATTGAGAATGTGGAAAGTAACTTCTCAAAAAAATTCAAGTGGTATAGTCCAATATTGACAAAGTTATGCGATTTTTAAGAGCGTACGGATACTTATTGGACTGACGATCGTGACCGGACCGACACGAAACACAAAATCGAGAAAATATTTAAACCGTTTGAAGATACAGTATATCACAGTAAATTGTTGAGAAAAAGTCCGCGTATCTTGCAATTAATTCTATTTTTATTTACCATGGAAATACGCGGTCTAGTCGCAACAAATAGTTAACACCGTTTAATGTTACGCTGGACTCGACATTGACTTTTGCGTAGCTCACCTATTTTATCGGTTTCGCGTTACGTTCATCAATAATACCACAATTACACACCCGATCTGTAAGAGCGTTTGTAATATCTCCCAACTGTTCTGAACAGGTTGCAAAATGTACGTACAGGAACATAATAGAATTATATCAGTCAATGTTAAATTTATTAAGATAAGGACAAAATTGAGCGGACACCCTTCAAAAGCTTTTTGGAAAGTGGACCGAACGACTCGAGCTTTTCTTTTTGAGATGTTATAAGTATTGGTTTACTATAAAAATAGAAAAAGATTAATGTAAGCAGACTGATTGGTATCCCCGCAGTAACCGGGTCCCTCACCCTATTTACCAAAAACGGAGTGATTTATCTGCTGGCCCGATTTAGATCCGTCTACGATTCCTCCGCGGCTTAATTTCAGAATCGCAAGCACGTAAAGACCGCAATCGTCGCGCCACTATCAGCAGACAAGCTTATCAATACACATTCGATGCCTGACGAAATTCTAGATTTCCGGTAGGGGATTCGAAGACTGACCCGAACATTACGACATGCGAAGATGACGTTGAAAAATATCCCCGAGTGAAATTTTAATCGAACGAAAAATATATGGAAAACGGTGCTCAAACATTTTCCGTCTAACAGAGAAAAGCTATCTGGTAGCGTTACCCCAGCCATAGTTACGATTACGCGCGGCCTGGGACGATTACCGTTCACCAGAACGACGTCGGTAAAAATAATATAAGAAAAAACAGCTCGCACTCCGGTTATGTTGATTGTTTAACGAGTCTTTGACCGATTACACCCAAGCCAAGCAGTCTCGTCAAGCGGTTTCCCCATTACGGGTCCAGCGCAGTTAACGGTGCCCGAGCGATATAAAAATAAGCGAAATACCAAGAAAAGATTAGCTCGCAAATCGTAAAACGAAACAATTGCGCGACCGTAATGGTTCGTATCTTGTGAACCCGTTCGTTATCAATTTTACACTCGTGGTCTCCTCTCCGCTTGTCTGCAATTAGCGTCTACAGTCCCGGAAAAATCTGACCGTTCAATTTGCACGCAATTAGTATCGATTTGCATCGGTGAGAAACACGACACCGGGCCGTTATCGAATTGTCAGGTG
>CM052141.1:1258231-1325891 GCA_028454255.1 Halictus ligatus | reverse complement strand
ATATAGAAGAAAGATCTCTCACGGTTCCGGTGTGCGAGTGAAAAATCTTGTCCTACGGGAGAAGGTCCTCTCGAGATTCCCGTAGCGTTTAGAATAGAAAATCCATGGTCCACGTATCGGAATTCCGAACGGCACACCGCACCAACAGCAACAACGTTTCACGCGCACACATGCACTTTAGAATGCACACCGAAAAACTTCACCGAATTCCTCGGTCTCACGGCGCGGTGCACGCGACGAGCGGCCTCGAGACGCCACGGTGAAAATTGAGGAAAATATGTCGATGATGATCACGCGCATCGGGACAATTTTTGCTCGTCCCGAGGATGAGGTTCGCAGCTCGTAGCGTGGCTTGGCTACGGCGAGCGGCACAGGTCGAGGCAAATCGGATGAGAAACGGGCTTGGCGGCGGCTGCTGGGAAGAGTACGTACGGGAGCTTGCTCGAGTGAACGTGTCGCAAAGAGTGGGGGCAGTGGTGGGGACCTCGGACCTGCGCAAGGGGACCGGGGAATGGTGGGGGGAGTGCGCTGCATGCGCGTGCCTGCGCACCGGTTTTCGGGTTCGATAGTGATGGGCCCGATCTCGAGCCGTGAAGTTCACCCGGTTGTGGTACAGCGACTCCAAATGTCTCAAAGTAAGTTAACATTGTAAGTAAAAATTGATAAAAATTAAATGTATGATGTAGAATGATTTACTTGCATTCTATAGGTCCCAATTAATGTTTGCTACAACGAATATTTTGTTTATCTGTTTTGAATCTGAAACTAAGTTTTTCTACCGTCCTACAATGTCTTCGTTTTATTCGTACGAAATTGATCCGATTTGTACATATAATATCGGAATGTTTAGCAATATTTTAAATGCAAATGGAGTTGGAGTCACTGTACACCGGACCTCATTATTTGAAAAATAATAATTAACCCGTTGCACTTTGCACTCGAAGCTATTTTAACTCGAAAATATCGCCATTGACACTGTCCAACGAAATCAAACATTTTTCGAGTTTTGCAATACCTGTCGTACCAATGTTGTACCAATCAAGCAACGTTTTGGTTTTTGTAAAAATGCCCGATTTTGGTACAAAATGACGCGTCACGTAAAAGTTTGATTTTGTTGGACATCAATTTAGCCTACCTTAATACTAACTTAAACGTAACTAAACCTAGACCTATAATCTATATACAAAGAACGAGAGAGTATATCTACAAAAGACCAAATTTTGCTGAAGTCGTTTGGCCTACATACTTTGCATAAATAAGTTAATTTATGTAAATGCATATTTGTAGATCTTACTCTATCGTTGATTAAGTTTATATGTACAGATGTTAGCAGTCGTATCCTTAAAATTACAATACAATACATGGTTTAATAGTTATATATACTAAATAAAATAAACAAATTAACATTTTCAATAAAGATGGTTGTGAATACGAACGAGGAATTAAATATTGATGTTATCAATACGCGAAGCATAGCATCGTATCGATTAGGACACCTGTTATATGAAAGTCACAGCTGTACCTGATGCACGTGCGAATACATGAGTGTACTTGCGTACAAGTAACAGGTAACGCGTTTCAACACATCGTATCGCCAGGAATTTCTAGTACCCATAAATATAATAAATTTGGTGATTACTATGAACTTTTCAATTATATTCAACTAAATTCGTCTTTCAAAAAAATTTGATCTCGTCATTTAAACAATAATCGAAGCATGTATTTATCACCGCCGAATTGTGCGATGCATTCGTAATATGAACAAAGTATACGGAATAGTTTATCCGTACTAACAAGCGTAAAATTCGTAATTGTCGGTAATGTCGGATCTGACAAAAAATGTACATCGTTTTTTCAATCGACTCGGTAACTCGTTTGTGGCAGAGTACCGGTGATAATACGAATGATCCTGCACGAGATACTCATACAAGTGTAATCAGACATCGTTAGAATTCGTATGAAATCAATAATAATTATATCGGAGGTATATACATTTCGAATAAACAGTATAAGAACGATTTGTAATCGAAAATCGCGATCTGTTCTACGTTTATTTCACACTGTTTCCAATGTGAATTAGAAAAATTAGAATAAAGGACAGAAAAGACTGGTATCTGCAGATATATATATACATTTCGGGTAAACAGTACGAGAACGATTTGTAATCACGTTTGAAAATCGTGATTAATAAGTTCGGCATTTATTTCGCACTGTTTCCAATGTGAATTAGAAAAATTAGAATAAAGGACACAAAAGACTGGTATCTGAGCCACGCCGACACATTCCAGCTGCCCGAGAGGTGTGTCATATTCCAGTCAAAGTGGCGTTTTTCTTTGTGTGCGCTCCCAGCGATGGCTTTGAGTTACGAATAGTATATATTGGACAGGGAACTTTCGGAAATTTGAGAATTCGTTTCCAATTATCCCCGGACACTCAACACTAGGTTTACGGAGCACCAAAAACGACCATTTTACATTTCCTCGTAAAAATAACGTGAATATATCGATCAAAATCTGCGCAGCCATTTTTTTTTTACTAATACATACCTAGAGAAATCAATTTGTTAAATAATTCTCCATGGATCAATAATTCTCCATGAATTAAAAATATTCGAATCCGTCATTTTGAGGGGTCCCGTAAATCTAGTGTTAAAATAGATTGCGTTTAAGCGTGATTAAGCGGACGCTTATTGCTGTCCGTTCTTTCAAAATAGTATAAAAATATAGCTTCTCGTTTTAGCTAGATGTTAAAAAATTTGGAAAGAAGTAGTATCTCGAGAAAACGTTTGATTCACTTACTCTGTGCCTTCGTCTGTGTTTTCTTGGTTGGTTTCCGGCCAAGAGGAAATTGTCGTGAGGCACACTGGCCACGGTGCTTCGTTTTCTCATTGATGTCCTCTTCGAGTCGCGTCTCTTCCTTTTTCTTTTTCCACTATGAAACAATTTACCGAATATTCTCATTCTTCCGTTTCAATCCCTTCCTTATCTGCAGATCGATAAAAAAATACACGGTCGATAACGTAACAGGAAACTGTCGGCAAGCAGATTTGGTCGGTAACCGCGGAAATTTATTCGTCGCAAGCCGCGAATAACCGATGCGCATTCTATCCGAATAAACTAAACGATTACTAGATCAAATAATCAAACACCGAACAAACCATGAGAAAGATGAGTCACTGTTACCAAAAATGAGAGATATTATTCATTCCGCAACGTACAGATTTGCAAAGATCGAAACCTACGATAGAATATTCTATATTCTCGCAAATAACGGCAAAAATTTGATGACCATTTTTAACCCATTAGCGCCCGTTGTAAAGATTTATATTTGTTTGCATCTAGCGCCATCAAAGATTGACTAAATTTGTTATCCATCGTTTGCTAAAATTTAAAAAGAAAACTTCTTGGGCGTTAATGGATTAAAGAAGAAACTCGTCAGAGCGTATCGAAGTAAACGGACCCTTTATGAAACTATGAATTATGAAATCCGCCAAAGAATCGATGAATGTACATTACCAGGTTTGGGAGCGAAGAGTCTCTTCGAGTGGTTTGCAGAAATTCACTGTTCACTGTTAACACGCGTTTCCAGAAGCGACGACAGTGAACGACCGTCCCGAGACGAGCACGATTCTATTTCGAACGATTAGAAGGAACTCTGCGGGACTGATTGAACTTCGATCGATGAGGAATGACTGAAAAATATTCGGTGGTGCAATTTGAAATGTGGGCGGCTTCGTGGCGCAGCTTATCACGGCGGGTGTTGCTGATATGGGATGAGCCGCTCGAATCTCTATGTCGTTCCTTGTCGACTCCGGAAGAACGACCAATCTATCGACCGCACGAAGCCCCAGAATCACAAACTGGCTTCATATTCTCGACACGTTGACGTATATTCGCCTTTGCTTACAACCACCTTGTTTAAAACAGTCACAACACTACAATTTCCCTAGAAAACTGATTTCATTAGCGCGTTCGCACTGGACCGATGCATATAGGCCAAGAGACCCAATTACTGTGCCTTCAACGCTAGGCTTACCGAGCATTAAAAGGGAGTATGTTGCATTACTTTATAAAAATAAGGAGAATGAGATTTTAATGGAAAAATGTAATATCTCTTTCTTAATATTCAGTATGCTTTAAGTACAACTAATATAGGCACTGTGATTAACACCTCCACAGTAATTGGGTCCCTTGTTTAATGTGCATTTTTAAAAATTCTTCAAATTTCTCCCGTTAAGATAAATTTAAAGAGTATTGCATATTATCAATTGATTAACTCACCGACGACGGCGGAACCCGATAAATTCGGTGGCTACCATGTTTTCGACTTTGGCATGACCTTGAGCGAAAATAACGTCACACGATTAGGCACTCAAAATTTATTAAACAACAAAATTCTTAGTGTGTATAATGATACAAACCCTAGTAATACGTTCAGCAAATATAGAAAATGCAACGAAACCGCGAGAAGACAAACTTATGTTTTAAACATGAGGAACGCTATTGGACGATGGACGTTTCTTCCCTATCATCGAAGCTAAAATATCGTGTTTGATCTACGAACGTTATGAAAATAACGAGAAGAATTGATCAAGATCTATATATTTTGATGCAATTCGATAACACAGTTCCCAGTTCAAAATTCTCGATGTTCAGCAAATAATTAAGCTATATCAGTTGTCGCGTCATAGAACATTTATAATATATATATATATATACTTTTTTTTTCGTAATCGTTATTTAGATCTAGATTTCATCTACTTGTTCCTTTTTCGAATGATAGACTTCTCGTTGATTTTCATATATGGTTCGTCCGCGGATCCGTGCCGAACAATTTTGTTGTACATATGCGGCAGACCACGGAGTTCTACACTTATGGCAAAATAAAAAGAAACTTTACTCTGTTTGAACTCGAGGCATACGTCTCCTTGCAGCGGCTTTTCACAAGAAAATGGCCAATCTGCCTAATCTATCGACAAGGTGCTGTTCCTCCAGCTGCTATCACCGACAGAAACCAGCGAAACGAAACTCGTTGAAAATTTAAACGATATTTATGCTTCTCTCGTGGAAATCTCCTAGGCGAAACACAGTTTTAATTGGTTCGCACACACGCCCCAATGCAACCGCGTCGAAGTGAATATATGTTATCGAAGCTACTGATTTTTGGCTATCATTCGATCGTTCAACTCGCATAAAAATAATTACTTGTATGTATTCCTCATCTATAGTTACAGTTACACGATTATACTTCTTTCTAAACACTCAGATCTTTAATGCTTCGAATGCAAATACAGCTACGCTATATACGAGGTGTCCCAACGGATCGGCCGAGACTGAATTCAGATCTCGATGAAGAACACAGGAAATCGTTTCTCGCAGAAGAGAATCCAATGAGAAAATTAAATTTTATAAAATTAAACCTATAAACGCGTGTTCGCAAAAATGGATATATGTATATATCAGTTTTCTGTCTGTGTCAAGTTGTTTGATATTTATTTCAATGAGACACCTAGTATAATCACAATGATACAACAACTATTTAATTATCGATACCGCTTTTAATAAATACTCTCACCTTCCCAGCAAGAACAGTGTTCACACGTCGTGTGAAGTAGTAAATATAGTCGTTATTAAAAGAACTGAAGTTCAGGCGGAAGTTAATAAATATGTACCACGAAGATATATCTCTACTGTTATTGGCCCAAGAACGTTCACCTTACTCGTAAATAGTTTGTTTACAATAACGACAGCAATACACGATTCTCGAAGAACGAATAGCAATCGAACGCACGAACAGTATTAGCAAAAATAATAGGTAGACCTAAATGTTATGTTTTACATTGTACTATTGTCGTTACGATAGACACAAAAAAAATTCTGACACTATCAATCCGATTTGTTCTCCAGACGAACGCGACATTGACAGCGCTCCGAAAGAAGTAATGGTACAGCTTGTCGTAGAAACAGATTTTTATTTGTTGTTTCCTTAAACACGGCGTCGCCGTGCAAGCTGCTACTTAACTTTTTACCGCCGAAACAGGGCAGTGAGGACAAACACGAAGAAATCGAGACAGTCATGCCGTTAGTCGCAAGATTTGTCGCAGTTCTCTTTTGTAACGTCGCTCCAATATTGCTGAAATGTCCGCTTGCGCGATTAAAACCGAGTGTTTCGAACGCAACAGAAAGAGACGTAAAAATCATTCGTCAACGTTCAATGTTATATCCCGGTAAAAAATATTGTCTAACTATACAGGTACTTCCCGAGTAACTGAAGTACTTTGGCTTGGACTGAATCCGTACGGGAACGTAATTATGTTAATTATTACAAATAATAATGTATAATACCGGTGTGGACGCAACAGGTACGAAACAGAGAAGTTGAAGCATGAAATGAGAAAAGAAAGTTCAGATAAGAAACTAGTACGAAATAGTTTTCGAAATTGAAAACAGAAGAGGTAGGAATTAAATAACGAGAAAACAGAAGAAGAAAAACATCAACAAACAAGGAGCAAACGGTCTAGAAATTAAAAAACGTATAGTAAAGTTCGGAAAACAACTAGATAAAAACAATCAAAACAAGAAGAAAAAAAGGAAAACCTCGTTAAACTTTACGAATCTCTAACAAACTCGAATGTTACATTGAATAAATATAGATAAAGGCTTGAAACGCTATTTCCTAAACGGCATATATTACAAATAATGGAGAAACCGGGAGAAGAATTATGAATTATTATCGAAGAAAAATGATATTTGGCGTAAAGAATTGCTTAAAGTAGTAATAATCGATACAATATGTACATTCCACAAATTTTTTACGTCTCGTTGAGCGATTAAATACAGTGACAGTAATAATTGATAAAATTGCTTTAAACATTGCTTTCCCAAATTTCTCGATTATTTATACCATATTTATACACAGAATTAAACAGTCTTATACCGAATAAGTAATAAATACCAATGTTAACAAAACGTAACGAAACAACCTCAGTTTTATGTTCAACTTTTAATATACGCATATTAGAATCCAATTATCTTAGTTAGAATACACGACACACCACATCGAGTCGACAATAAAATTTTGGTGTTAGTACACATTTACAAAAGAGAAAAAACAAAGAAAAAAAAATTACTCGCAATTCGCTGACACACAGAGGTGGCACGTGGCGAATCGCCGGTAAAAGATCCACCGGTAAGATCGTGTCGTGTAATGATAAATGGATCAAGAAGTAAGATGCTTAACTGACTCTTAATTTCTGATAGGTCCTGCGTATCGAAAAGGTACAATCGTATCCGCGATTCCTTATGAACACGATATAACACAGTAAAATATATGTGCATGTAACTACTTAATAATTATTACGGAGCCGCTATCCTGTGTCCGTTTACGTTACATGTATGTATATATGTTGCATGTATACATATATACGTGTACATATACACGGCGTTCTGAAAACGGTAATACAAATGAAAAACATAGAAATTTCCTTTAAGAGTGAAATCTTTTATTGCCAACCGCTCTGGCTACGATTAAATACAGTGCAGCTGTGCGTTCATTTTAAACACTCTCGATTAGACAACGAAGCTGCGTGCGAATTAAACACCTCGATTATGAAAATAAAGAAGAAACCCAAAACTCAAGATTCATATTTCCTTTTTTTTTTTTTTAGGAATACAGAATTCTTACATTTTTCACTTGTACGGCTCTATTTTCGGTACACCTTATACGTTATATTCATATATATGTATTCATTTTTTTATATATATATATATTTGTATATATATATATAATTTTGTGGATGGTGAGTGCCCATCTATCTTTCACTCTTCCTATCTCCATCTTCTGTACTTTTACAGTTCTCTCCGTTTATTTCAATCTCAAACGTGTACTCGAGGGCATCAAGTCAATTATTTCTTCTGTTCTGTTTGTTCTTTCTTTATGCTTACGCCATATTGATCTTAGGTGTAAGACTTAGTAAGTGGTCAACAATAAGAAGCACAGTTTCAACAAGTAACGTTTCTTGTCTCTTCCACTCATAGATTCATGCATACTATGTATACTTTTACACATACATACACACTTATTCACACAGGCATACATTCTCTGTTTTGTTCTCTCCCTCCCTACTTTCTGCTCGTCTGCTTATACATCCAGTCTCCTTTGCCTTGTCCTCCCTCTATTTCATTCGCTATAATTGTCTTACCAAGGAAAACTTACTCTATCGACATCGCTCAATGATCTATCGAGTAATCGAACAGTGTCATACGGAGCTTTTGTCTTCATCTCGTCTATTGATTCTTGCGTTACATCTGAAATAGAAGAAGAAACAACAGTTATAAACATTTTTTATCACTCTGTAATGGTATCACTGTAATGTTTTATAGCCGAGTGATAATCTAGTTTCTTATGAACTTAGTTTCGCATGAGCAAAACTGGATAGACAGTACCATTAATCGTATTAGGTAAACAAAATCTAGTTCTTTCGGATAAATTCACAGAAGTTACATATTCATCGTAAGTTGCAGCACAGGGTTATACAATGAAAAAGGATGCATGTAGAATAGAACGGATTTCAGTTTACCAATAGTCTCAGATTACGTCTGAAGGAGTTAGTAAGCTGGTGCTTGGAAATCGGGCATCCGTTGTTGCTGCTGCTGCGGCTGTTGTTGTTGGCCGAAAGGAGGGTCTTGATACCCGGCATCGGTTGCGTCGGGATAACTTGTGTAGCCTGTTCCTCCAACAGGATCCGCTTCGTAACTAGGTGCAAAAGCAGCATCGGTTCCTTCCTTAAATCTTTTGAAGGCGAGCCAGGCACAGTAACCCTATCAATATCAAACGAAATATATTAAATTTGGAATTGGAAGTACAGTTAATATAAGATTCGTCTCACTCAATACAAGAATCATCGCTTTTAGATTGTTTATGTAGTTTCAGAGGCTAGGCAAAAGTAATGTTTGGCCTATGTACCCAGGTGAAATTGGAGAAGAAAGAAAAGGCGATAGCACTCTCGACATTGGACACTCCATAGTTATCTTTCGGTGTGACTGATTTGTTCCAAGCATTGGTTAAATAACAAAATCCAACGAAGAAGAGGAATGTCCAAAGACCTGAAAATCTAAACACCAAAATCGAATATTTTATACTTTGCATATATATATATATATACTTATAGTGGGGGGGGGGGTCAAAAATATTCGTACAGTACCGTTAATTGCTATTGATCTTCTCATTAAAATTTTACAACATTGCCGTTTGCATTAATAATAGTTTGAGTATATATAGTTGAATGGTTTCTATTTATAATTGCTGCGATATATGTTGATCCTCGTTAAATAAATTTATATCGATATTTCTTCCCTCTAACGTTGTTTTGTTGCCTTTTCGGCCCACACTCTTTATTGTTATGTCCCCGAATTTCGAGTGACCGTTACTGTCATTCGAGCATGATACTTGAGTCACTTTCATCACTATCATGTTTACCAGCAAACCAAGTGCTCACCGAATACTTTTGTCCCGACGAAATTATACAAATATTCTATTGTTTTGTTTTATCATATTACTATCGATGTTATCGTACAGTGTACAATCAAACATACGTTAATTCAATTAACAATTTAGAGAATACAACTCTTTTTATTACCACAAATACTTTTGTCCCCCGCTCTACAAACATTCATCCAGAAGTTGTATCATGTATCACGAAATTCACAATGATATTCTTTCTAAAAAATTAATAAATAACAGACCATTCGATAAAGGCATTTCAAACATTGAATTCTAAATGGTAAAATTTTATTCTTGTTTCTTTCATTGTGAAGTACAATCGCGACTCTGTAAATTATTCATTACGAATCCCGAGTGGATCGAAAAAAGAAAAAATTACCGGATAAATAATTCATTCTCTTATCGTTACGAAATCGAGAAAAGAATTCGTGTTGAAATTGAAGTGAAACCGATAAAATTTATTTCTACCTTATCGTTTATCAAGTAACCCTTAGAACTCGAATGGCGGCCGTAAGGCGGCACTAAAAATTGCTGTATTATTAAAAATATTTTTGACATTATTAAATTTATTGTATTGACAGAAGAAAAATATGTAGAAGAAATTATACAGAAGAAAAATATTGTAGATCGGAAGAAATGTTTCGTTTTGGAGTTGAAGTAGCTTCGAGTGCAAAGGGTTAAATGCGATCCTGTTTGTGACCTTGGCTAGAAAAGAGTAAAGTTGATAACGGTACCCTAGGTCAAGCAGGACGAAGTGCTTTCTGGTTTTAACGGAGGACATCTGCTCGAAGAGGTACTCCCCGATAAGAAATCCGACGCTGGCAAGGGTGGCAATGACTGCGATTCCGATCCCATAATTACATGCGTTGTGGTCACCATTGTAGAGGCACACTTCCGTTCCGTCCGATTTTGTAATGTAACCCTTGCTGCTTATGCATCCGAACACAATTATCGAAAAGAGCTGCAAAATTTAACGACGGCATTGCGAATTTCTTAATTTTACTTAAGACTAGGCTTACGGGACCCGTCAGAATAACGGGTTCTAATAATAAAAATGAAATAAAATAATAATTTCCGTAGGTATATATTATTTTAAAAATGGCCGAAAACTTGGATAGACACGTTCCGCTTATTGTGATAAAGTAATGTAAAATACTTATTTTTAATGCTCCGTAAATCTAGCGTTAAAAGGCAATACGAATAAATGTTTTCCACGAACGTTCAAATTTTCGCGCCATTTCCTCTATAAATGTTCGATCGACAAGAAAAAGAATGAATGCGAACGTTGAAATAATTTACACATGCGATATATTCTATCCCGTGAAAAATACTTCGAATTCATTCGTTTGACATAGTTGTTCCTCCAACGTATTTGTTCATATTAAATCGAATCTAGGACTTTAACTATAGATCCGCCTCGATGTGGGAACGGATCGAAAATGAGAACTCTGAGAAACATGTACATGATCAAAATTCAATTACGAAACCGGGAGAGATATGATAAATATAATTTATTTATTTGCTCGTGTAATTTACTGAAACGAAAAGTCATTTCGACGGGTCCCGTGAACCTAGCGTTAAAGGAACGAAAAATAATAATAATAATGTACCTATAAATTCAGAACAGTCGCTCAAAAAATTGCAAAAATGAATTTTAACGAACAACATATAATAATCAAACTTCCTTTACGAGTGCAACGGATTATAAATCTTGAATCATTTTGTCAGAATTTTCGTTAAATTTCGCGCTTCCAAAATGATTATGAGCATTGGCTGAATCTTTTTAATTCGGGTCATACGTGGAAATATATGTACAATTATTGATATTTTCGAAAGGATATTGGGACACAATAATTCAAAATTTCGGCTCAGAGATTTAATAATTCTTCTCTGCATTGAATAACGAAGATTTTGATCGTCAAGTTGCCGAATGTTGCAAAATTCACGCGGTTTTCGCTTCTTCGTGGCATGACAAGTTTAATTAACGGATATCCTCTCTTTCGAACCGACTTTCTGCGTTCTCAGCTAGAATTAGAACCGTGTGGAGTTTCGGAGAAGAACGACGCCCGGGATCGATCCCGGTATCTCATTGATATCTGATTTGCTTTGACGTCGGAATCGACTCATTCTAAAAACCACATGAACGATCATCGCGGTATCTAAACCTTTGAGATTAACTCACCGTAGTAGAGATGACATCGGCAATAGGTACGATACGTGTATAATTGACATTTCGACATGTTCGAGTAGACTCGATGTCACGAATGGGGATAAACTTGAACGAAACGATTGCTAAATCGACAGTTCCACTGGTTTCGCTACTGGGGTGTGATACGAGAATATGCGAAAAATCAATAGAACCCCATCGTGTCGCGTTGGTGGAGGAGTTAGCGGTTCACCGTTTAAAATCAATACTGGTCGCATAAAATCGACGTTCTCTTAGGTTTGGACGGACGTCGCTTACGAACGCGGTTAGGTGTGTTCGATGATACAACTCACCAGGCATAATGCTCTTGCGATGACTTGAGGCCTTTTAACGAAGGCGATAGGGTCGAAAGGGGCTCCTGCCTTTCCTCCGCCGTACGCTCCACCGTCCATCTTAGTGCGACTGAACTGAAATTTGAAAGCTCGAAGTTGATGGAAGCGCGCATGCGCCAGGAAAGGTTACCCTTTTTCTTCTCCCACCGTCGAGCTCTTTTGGGGTGGATCCTGTTACAGGGGCGCTTCGCGCGGATGGAACGTCAATTAATCGAGAACTCGATCGGTTTCGATCGATTTGTCGAATTTCATCACCGCACATATACAGCGACTCCGACTAATATTGGCACGCTATTAAAAATCGCATAACATCGTCAATACTGGAATACTGAATATTCCAGAATATCCTGGTATACTATGGTATATCCTGGTATATTATGGTATATTCTAGTATATTTTGGTATATTCTGGTATATTATGTTGTATTCTAGTATATTTTGGTATATTATGTTGTATTCTAGTATATTTTGGTATATTCTGGTATATTATGTTGTATTCTAGTATATCCTGGTATATTATGGTATATTTTAGTATATTCCGAAATATTATGGTATATTCTGGTATATTGTGGTATATTCTAGTATATTTTGGTATATTCTGGTATATTATAGTATATTTTAGTATATTCGGGTATATTATGGTACATTCAAGTATATTTTGGTATATTATGGTATATTTTGGTATATTTTGGTATATTATGGTATATTTTGGTATATTATGGTATATTTTGGTATATTATGCTATATTTTGGTATATTTTGGTATATTATAGTACATTCTGGTATATTCCGGAATATTCTAATATATTCTTATATATCCTAGTATATTCAGGTATATTACGTTATATTCTACTTGAATTTTTTTTTGAGAAGTTGGAACTTCGTTAAAAATTGCGACAAAGAACGCACAAAATCAAATCTTATTAATTTTACAAGACAATGCATACTAGCCAGTTTCAATGCTCGGTAGCTTTAGTGTTACGTGTTAGTATTTTAGTAACACAAATATTATTAACAGGATTATTATTTGCACGATCGGAACACGGTCATCGATTTGTAGGGGCGGGGGAGGGGGGCCGATTAAATCAATTTTGTTTAATTATTTATTCCGTATAAAATGATACATGGATAGAAAAATAATTCCACAACATTTAAATTGTTGGAATGCATAATATTATCAAATATTTTGTCAATTAAGTTAAGTATGCCTTTAATGCTAATGTGACTATGCCCATTCCGCTTATTAAAATACAAAGACTTAGAATCTTATTACGTTTGGGTATTACTTTTGCCTGTAAAAAATGATATTCATTCAATAACAATTTAGTAGAATTCTGAAATCGAAACTATGAAAACATACCCCTAGGATTAATTCTTCTAACTCGGAAAGATTTTTCTGCGCTTCCTCTAATTCTGCTAATGTTGCACCAACAGAAACAGGTAATATTTCAGAAGCACTTAAGGCTTTGTCGGGGTCAACAAATATATTAATTCTTTGATTCGTAAGTCTCAATCGCCAATATGCCATAAATGCTAATGCTAGGGATAATTGTTTCTCGCTAGAAGCAATTATTTCGTGAAAATCTTCTAGTCTGAAAATTTGTATCGTACCCAAGGATTTCAAAATACTGGTTAAATACTTTTCACATAGCGTTACTTCAGTTGAATAAAAATAATATACCTATCTTGAATACTTGTTACTACAAAACCAGGTTTTCTTTTCACATGTAAACTATTTGTTATTTCTTCAGCTTTCTGGAAATCTGCACCTATGTTCATATTGTTTAGATTAAAGATACACCTAACTATAAATTCTTTTCTCATTTACCTAATATCATAAGCTCCTCTGCACTGAGCTGATGCAAAACATCAGTCGATATATTTCTTTTCTTGCATTCGGGTATTAATTCGGTTGCACCCAAGCCACGTAACAAAGAAGCTGTTTGTTTAGTAAAAGCCAAAGGATCACAGCAATTATCCATAACTTTAAATAATACTGTAAACAGAAAAGTATCCAGCACAGTAGAGACAAGCATCAAAGTCATAGACATAGTCATTTATTTTAGAAACGATTAGAAAAGTAGGGACTTTAGTAAACACATTTTTTCTACTGCGCACACATAAAGGAAAAAGTAAAGATTTGTAAGTAAAGTTAAGCATTGACTTTAACATTTGTTATTAACATTCATAATCGAAATTAAAATTCCAGTCAAGTCTTACCTATTTTGTGAAATTGGAATATGTTTCTCCTTTAAAGGAAGGCTTATTTATACAAAGAATCCTCGAATCTTTATTAGTCTATATTTAGCATTCTAATGACATTAAAATAGTTACACAATATTTTTATTTTTAAGTATTAACCGGTTTATTTACATGTATACAAATCTTTGTTGTTTGAGATTGGTTAGAACGAATGCAACTTACGCCTAGTAACGTCGCACAATTTTATTCCCACCACTTCATAACGCATTTAGCGGTGACTTATGTAGGCTTAGTAATGTAGGATTCCGTTTCGTGCTAAAAGATGATGTGGGTTCTGTTCCATGCTAAAAGATGATGTTGGTTCTGTTCCATGGTAAAAGATGATGTGGGTTCTGTTCCATGGTAAAAGATGATGTGGGTTCTGTTCCATGCTAAACGTGGATCCTCTCTACCGTGGGTGTGGGACCTGATGCAGGCTAAAATTGGGTCTTCGGGCAGCACTATACCAGAGACACAAAAACCCCGAGCATGAGCACTCTCGTATACGCTTTGCTATACTGTTCGCACGAAAGCTCAGAATGAAATGGCGGGGATAGAAAACATGACAATAGAGAGACGTCAAACACGACGTCCGGGAGGGAACACTATACAAACACGTTCGACACTTCCATGAGGAAGTGTTCGTGTTCAATATACATACGCACTATAAGTTCAAAACCAATTCAACTAAAATAACTCCTATTTTAGTTCGCGACATGTAGTAAATAAAAACCTTTCAAATCGAAATGAAAGGAATCTATTTAAATCATACGGGAGATTTTCAAAAAGGGGGTGAAGGATTACTATATAAATTTGCATATAAAACTGCATGGTAATTTCTGTTATATTTTTCATTGAACACGTTGCACAAATTGCAGTCATTAAATTTCAAAATTAAAATATAAGATGGTCATGTATATATACATATATGACCATCCCTTATTAATTCTATTTATATATATACCTACTACAGTTTACTCTACTCTATATTACCTTATTCTAAGTTTAAAGCCACAGATTTGAGTATTCTAACTATAATAATGTAAGCAAAGTAAATGCTTGTATATGTATAATGAAACAATAAAATAAATATATTTCAATATATAGTTAACATATTATAATGAGGTGTTCATATGCACTATCGTGGAAATTAATGCATACGTATGTATGTTCATTACATTACATATTGCATATTAGTTAAGTTACTGAAATAATAAAATATTATACACATAGACTAAACTATTGTAAGCTTATACTTTTTCTTTTTAAATTACTTTAAAAGCAAAAATGGTCTATGTTCTACAACATATATTTGTTTGTTTTTATTGCTAAACTTTATTGCTAAAGTAAACTTTGAAATTTAACAAGTGATTAGATTGTTATTTAACTTGCAACATCTGGTTGATCGTACTGTAATATGATCATTACTCGAGTATAAAGTTCATTGATCTCCTATTATACATACTTGTCTGCATATAAAAATGTTGTCAATGAACAGCCCGAAAAAAATATTAAAAACACTGAATCATTCAGTTTGGCGTTTGATTTGCAGTACTATACTTCTGTTTATATATAATATACTAACACATTTATTCGTTGTTATTACACATATTTACAATACAATATATATAATCTGGGACAACACACTATACTTTAGACGGTATATCTAATCGTCTATAGCTAATTCGGACGAGCAATTCTCTGTGCCTACAAAAATATGTTTCATGCTATGGGAACTACTTTTGAAAAAAAAAAAAATTGAATTCGATTGTCTAAACGATAATCCCTGTCGCCGCAATACAAAAAATATTCGCAGTTTTTACGTCTGTGAATATTTGAATAACAATTCATATTGTCCGTATAATAAAGAAGTATAGATACTTATGGAAAATTTTGTTAAGAAAATAATTTATGGTTTGCAGTATGCAATTAAAAATCTCTATGAGATGTATAACAGCCACAAACAATAGAAATCAAAGTTATTGTACGTTCATTTAATAGTTTATACTAATTGTTTGGGTTTATATTACTCAGCTTAATACTCTAAATCTTTTTCTCATTCATTACACAGTTTTCATGTTCAACGACTCAAAAAATATTAGAAGCATTTTATTTTCATGTAGGAATCACTCGTTTCTAATTACACTGTTATAAAACATCTATTAACAAGATCAGTTGTAATTTTACACATTCCTCGGTACTAAGTTAAATGATTTTTCAGTTCATAACATATAAAAAAAGATAAAAAATTGTCGTAAACAAATATATCCCGTAAATCAATTAACTAAAGTAGTAGCTACTTAATTTGAAGTATAGCGTTATAAAATTAGCGATTTCTTAACAAATAAATAATATAAAGTAAATGACACAAAAAGAATACATAGCATAATTTCAGTAATGAGTTCAATACTCGTAGTAGAGCCTCCCGCGTTCGAACCCCCATTATCCGAACATTCTGTTGTAAGAACAGTGTTTCGCAGCGATATTTTTCGTACAATGTATTGTATATGTATAGTTTCCAGTATTCGGTCGAACGAATCTTAATAACAACAATTTAGTACGACGCTAACTGTGTACAGTGTCACAATGACAACGAAAGTAACAAAACAAAAAGATGTGGTTCTGAGTATTAGAAGAAAATATGAAATAATTGAAGAGCTCGAAATTGGTAAAAGTGTAACAAAGTTGGCGCAAGAATACATGGTGTTAGAAACTCTACGATCACAGACATTAAAAGACAAAACCTTAATATTGTAATTAGACTCGGTGTGTAATAGATTTCTCAGGTGCTGGTACATCACACACAGAAATTGTATTTCACAAGCTGAAATTGTAACTGATGGTAATGATGAGGACATACCTTTTCACGTCGAAGCACTTGAAGTAGAACTTCAATGGTTTGTGGCACAAAAAGAATTTAATTCTAGACAGTTATTTACATTGAAAAACATATGTGATTTAGCAGTCAAAAAGATTGTGGATCCTTAGCTAGTTACTATATAAATTGTAAAATCTCTTAATTTTCAATATCAGAAAAGTGATTGCTCTCTTATCCGAACAATGTTGTCTCCCTATTAGTTCGGATATGGGAGGCTCTACTGTACCAGATATAACTGATATTAAAATAAATAATAACAAATTATTGTTTGAATATTATTAACTGATAACTAACTGACATATTGATTAAACAATTACTAATCATATTAGTCTTCATATTGCATACTACAGCACCGATGTATATCCGTAAAGTACTGTAAATTTGTCATGACGTATAAAGAAATCTATACTTTTATTTTTTAAATTATTATCGTTCTTTTTTTGTACACTTGTAAAAACGAAATCAGTAGTTACCATTTTCAATTTTGAAATAATTGCCAATTATTACATACACGAGTATATAAAAACTGATTAAATACTCTTTAATTAATAGTTAGTTATTTGTGTATACCTGTAATTAATTACGCAATTAATTACCTATATATTGACACTAACTTCGTTGTGTAATTAATAACAATTTTTGAGAAAACGACAATTCAGTCAGTTACGAAAGTTAAAAAGAAAAGTTGATCGATTATTGGAAGAAAATAGATTTTTTCGTAAACAGAAAATGTGAGACAAATTAGATCAATATTTTAGTCATTTATAATATTGTTTTTCGTAGTCCTCAACCGTATCATTTCTGCTGTGTTTTATCACAGGACGGCATGCATTTGTATCTAACATCAAAATTAATCTGTTCAGAAAGGTAAGACAGGCTGTCTTCATCCTTTTGTGGATTCTGTTGATGTTCTTCTTCTTTCTTCATTTCTTCTTCATCATCTTCATCGTCTTCGTCCTCATCTTCAAGTAATTGTTTTTGAACCATCTGGACTACTTGCCACTCTCGATAATGATGTTTTCTTTTTGCTTCGAATGCTTTCCTTTTTTCTAAAATGGTAACAGATAAATTGATACGTTCCTGTTATTATGACTAACTTTCTACTTTCTGACTACATTTCAGATTCTGAAAACTGTACATTATACAATATTTATGAATTCGTAATATATATACATAATGAATTATTTACCCCTTTCTTCAGGTGTTTCTTTTTCCTCTTCATCTTCGCTCGATTCTTCGAATATTTTTGGCTTACTGCTACCTGCCAACCTATAAAAATTAATCAAAACATCTGCTATTGTTTCCAAATCAGAAAATAACAATTAAATTATCAAAACAACGAGAATCGATACTAAAAGTTAACGCGTTCGGTAATATAATCGAATGTTGCGCGCTTATATACAAAATTTATACATAAAAATATAATTCATCATCAGTAGACTTACTTGGCTGCAACTGCGTTAGAATCTAATTGATCGAATTCAAAATCACCTTGCAGGCCTTCATAGTTGTATGGGGTTTTTGGTTCGTCGATTTTCATGTGACCATACTCTTTTCCTGCTGGATGCAATGTTGCTATGATATTCATTTCGTCCCATTTTGTTTCTTTAGCTGGTCTTCAACGACAATTATAATAATAGAATATTATAGATTTTGTCCAGAGCAATACAATGCAATGAATTATATGATATATTATTCGTACATTTGTCTTTAATCGTGATAAAATCTTGCAAACTATAAAAAATGGTACAAATACTATAGACGTATAAGTACTAAAAAATATTCTGATATTATGTAACCGAATGGAATTAAAAATTTGAATTGTTTGATCCTGCTTTAACAGATCCTTACAAAATCCTGCTCCTTCAATGTATTCTGAATGACAGTTATGGCTTTCATTAGTTATTTAATGCTTAAACGAAAAAATTGTAACAAACGGACAATAATTCACGATTACAAAATGACATTGATGAAACAAACGTGCACGAAGTTAAGCTAACTTATCGTTGACATAATTTACAATTTACCTAACCTTAAAAAAACAATTCCAAACTCAACTTTTAACTAATTAATTATTAATTATTAAATAAAAGAAGAATAGCTTTTGTTGTACGTTTCTTTATAACAATGAGGATCAAATTGCTATTTCTACGCGGCAACATAAATTAAAAACAAATAATTGAAATACAATGAAAATTCTTACCTGGATACATCTGGACTATCGAAGCTGCTGGATGATTTTAAAATTCCTTTTGTCGGTCGTTTCGAAAGATTTTCTGCCATTTTGTGACGAATCGATGGAAAGTTGTTTGAAATGTTAATTTTTCGCTGGAACGTTTTCGCTCAAATTAGAAGGCAATCAGGCTGACAATTGTTTACAAGTGATGACAATTAGTCACGTTGAAAATTTTCAGTTTAGATCATGAAATTGCGTGCTGTGATTGGTGCCATGTTGCACAACACGTTGCACACCGGAGAGTGTTTCGAATATATGTATTATTTTGTAACAAATTGAGAAATTCGAGATGATTGACTGGAACATTTGAATCAATCCTTTGATTAGGTATCGCCACTCTCACTATGGAGGTATAATATAATTACAGGTGTATTCGTGCATCTTGATTATACGTGATTAGTGAATAATGAAATTAAGAACTTCTACAATACTGCGAATCTTTGGATACGTGTGTATCATTAGTTGTCTAGAATCATCTGACTAACTAAATATACCTTGTAAAATACACGTAAAAGGATTATTTTATTGCCAACACAAATTTTCAAGAAACTTTGTCTTTACCAAATTGCTAGTAAATTTCCAAGAAATTTTCTCACTCGTGTTTATCGATATTTAATTGCATTCTTTATATCTTTTAAAGAAAATGTATGAATGGTGTTTCTAATGAAAATTCATTATTAAAAGATAATATCAGGTTGATATACACGCCCGTGTATATATAACAAACATACTATATATAGAGAGCAAAATAAATGTGTCAAACGTATATGTTTATATGCACGAAAGATGTCATATAAAATGTGTATAATAAATATGTTTGCTTGCTGCATAAAATAGCTTAACCAATAATCTGATATATTGAATGGTTACTATAAAAAAATATATAAATATATATATGCATTGAGAAATATAAAAGTATATAAGCTGTTACAAACGCACATTAACATTTAAGGTATCGATTTTCTTTCGATAATCACAAGTTGAAAACTGACTAAAAAAAAAAGAAAGAAAGAAAACGTCAGGAATGTTGTGTCTTCGAAATCGATTTAAAATTTGGTTTATCTACCCTTTTAAAACGTAAAACATGAAATATATATCTTTAAAGTCAATAAATGAACTTACAAATTATATATATATATATCGATTAAGAAAGTGTATATAAATATACATCTCATGTTTACGTATTTATAATTTACTTATAAAATTTGAATTTGATCGTGCAATTATGTTGGTTAAACGAATTAAATGTTTGTTTCAACTATTGCGAATTTGATTGTGCCCTCCACATGTACGATGGATCGTATTTCAACCTATCGATGTATCGAACGAGAGAGATTGATCGATGTATCCTCTTCGCTACACATGCCACCTAAATGTTAATAAAATGGAAAATATCCAGAGAGCTTGAGCTCGAACTTTGAATGAACACTCGAACGTGAGAGAAATACGCCCGGTAATTAAATGTGCCCTGAAACTAATGTGATGTCGTCTATGTGTGATGGCGGGTAAAGAGTTAGTAGGCCATCAGCAGCAGTTTGTTGAAGAAATTAACTACGATGAAATTGAAACAGAAGAGGTACTTCAATTTACACTGACTTTCCTGATACAATTGACACCGACTTTCCTGAAAAAATTGAATCTCAATCTTTCTTATCGTTCGTCGCAACGTCCACCAAATACCAGGCTATTTGCATATTTGAAATTTTTACGATTTATCTTTATCGATAAAAATGTTCACGTTCGAAACATAACCTAAAACTAATTTTTCAAGACTTCCCGAGTCAATTGTTGCTACTGATAAAGACTGTTTGACCTTCTACGTTGATACATTGACAATAACACACGAAAAATATCATTTGTCGAAGAATGAAAACACTGAAAATGATTTATATTTTGATTTATAAATACAGTCAGCAGATCTCTCGAGTTTTTCAAATTTAACAAATTTGATTAATCAGTATATTCTACGCGAAGTCGGGATACAGAAAAATCTGTATTGTCACATAAATTTAAAGTTCTATTTCATTTGATCCTTTCTTGTTATTTATAGATGTACCTTTCAAGAAATCCAAGAAAATAATAAAATAATTCATTCCAAGAAATTAATACTTAATTCTCGATTTCACGAATGTCAAATCCAATTCGGAGGATAATTCGCTTTTATTAGAGTTAAGTGATATTGAAATATGCGACATTTATATATGTATCGTTATTATGACATTTATTTATGCAGATAGTTGGAAAAGGTTCTTTTGGAGTAGTATGGAAAGGAAAATGGAAGGGACAGTATGTCGCTGTGAAGTACATCAATTCGGAAGGTGAAAGAAAGGCGTTCACAGTGGAAGTTAGACAATTGTCAAGGGTTGTGCATCCTAACATTGTTAAACTGTACGGCGCCTGCACTAAAAATCCAGTCTGTTTGGTGATGGAATACGCGGAAGGAGGATCCTTGTACAATGGTGTTTTTCTTTGTTTGGTATTTTACGATATTTAACACATTAAGAGCTGTTACGCATTGCTGACTGGTCACCAGCGACTAAAACGCCGAAATGGAAGGAGATTGTTAATATATTTGTACTGGAGGATGCTTCAGAATATGAAAAAACCATTGGCGACTGGTCGACAGTACGTAATGGCCCTAAACGCCAAGCCTACTTTGCTGGACTTTCTGTTTACGCTACGCCGTATCGCCAAGTAAGGAGAGCCATACGCGTTAACAAAAGCTGGCACAGCGGTGTGGCACGAACATAAAGTCTACAGCCGGTCAGAGGAAGTCTAAAGAACCCTCCTCATGGCGTTTATTGTGTTAATAGCACCGTGTTTTTATTACTACTTATACTTTGTTTATATCTTACAGTATTACATTGTAATCCTCAGCCACAATATACCGCAGGGCACGCAATGAGCTGGGCTTTGCAGTGCGCGCGTGGTGTTGCATATCTTCACAGTATGAAACCAAAGCCTTTAATTCATAGGTAAATTGAATTAAAAATCTTGGAATAAGGAATCACTCGTTCAGAGTGTACTACTATGTTCTTAGAGACACATAAGATCTGATTTTTTAATTGTATCAATAATTAAACGTTGTTTGTATTGTTTTTAGGGACTTAAAACCACCAAATTTGTTACTGGTGATGGGCGGACAGACCCTTAAAATCTGTGACTTTGGCACAGCTTGTGATTTAAACACATACATGACGAACAACAAAGGTTCTGCTGCTTGGATGGCTCCAGAAGTATTCGAAGGTTATAAATATACAGAAAAGTGTGATGTATTTAGTTGGGGTGTTATCCTGTGGGAAATATTGTCAAGGAAGAAACCATTTGATCAAATTGGTGGCTCGGCTTACAGAATAATGTGGGCAGTGCATATGGGACAAAGACCTCCTTTGATCGAAGGCTGTCCAAAACCAATCGAAGATCTCATGATCAGGTAATTATTACAATCGATGAAAACCTGTTTACGGTTCCATAAACTGATCTTTCAAATCATTTATAAAAACGAAATTAATCTCTTTTCATCTACTTTGCGTTTTGTTAATTGGATATCATGAATGCTGGATCAAATATGTTATTTGCTTTTCAATAAGATAATTAGTAACTATATTTTTATAATACGGAACTGTTGACTATATTTGACAATCTTGATTTGTTACATTCTTTTGATACTTGAACATTGTAGTGTCAATGTAATAGATTTAAATAGAAAACAATGGTATTTATGTTTACTTAGGCAAACAAACAACACTGTATGCTCGTACATTAATGGACATTACATTTCAGAATGAATATGTGTGAATGAGATTTGATCTTCTTATTTGACTCTGTGTTCAAAGACTGTTTATATTATATTTGCTTACATTGTGGTGGTATAGTTCATCTATCACTTAGTGTCAAATTAATAAGTTTGACGCTTAGTTTACCTTCCAAAGATCAACAATATATTTGTATATATGTTTGTTGTACTCCTGATTTCGATTTGTCATTGATAGGCATACAACTAACGAAGTTTGGGACAGGAATAGGAAAATACATGTAGAAAGAGACAATAAGTTGAATCATTTAAGAAGTATGCGCAGATACAAACAGATAGGTGTTAAACGACAACTGCAATGCTATATACAAAATTCTATAATACATTGTAAGTTTCCTCGAAATTTCGCAAAGAAAGTTGTTGCCATTTAAAAGTATAGTAGTTGCCTGGTACATAGTTTCTTCCGCACCTCTGCATCTTCTTTACACAGTTTGCTACTTCGCTTATCATTGGTAATGATCGAACCAGTGTGTAGCGTCATTACAATTTTCACGTATACTCTGCCCATGTTGCTATTAACAAACTATTTGATCATATTCCGAAGGGATGAATGTTTTTCTTCACGACTATAACCGATCCAAAATTGAAATCAATCTTCACAACAAAATAGATATTGGAAACGGTAAATCTTTGTGGCAGGTTTTTAACACATTTTCTGTTTGTCCAGAAAATATGATTGTGGAAACTCCATTCGCTCCGAGATTGTTCCACATCTTTATTTAGGGTTTTTCTAAATTTCTTCTTATGAATTTTAGGTTTTGTCCTAGGTGAGGGTGAAGATTGGGGCACATAGTTCATCATAAAATATTCATTAAAGAAATTGGGGTCTTTGTAGCAACTATGGATTCTCCTTTGGAACAGCGATCTACTCTTTCATCCTCTTCCATGTTTAGGCACTGGGAGTAAAGTTTAGTGGTAAGTGAAATTGTCTTCAATGATACTTCTCCATTATGGATTTCATCGAGTCTAATGACTACTTTCCCTTTCGTTTTTCTCTTGACGATCGAATGTTAGATGGAATAACATTCTTTCTTAAATAGTTGTCCACGTTAGTGCAAATGGATTTATCGTGTGAAATTTTACGATCGCTCCCAGTTATTTTTCTCATGAATTTTTCTGACAGTAAAATATGGAAGGGAAAGTGTTGCATTTAGGATGTCAAAGGGAAAATATTTAAAAGATAAATTAGGAAAATATTTTAGGGTATATATCACTCGACTACAATGATAGACGATCATTTAGGAAGGTATTAGTTATTAATTACTAGTTATTTAGCTATCGGAAGATATTAGTATAGTTACTACTATTTTATATTGGTTTCATTATTGATGTGTTAATATAACGTACTTTTTAACGAACTGGTATTGTTCCCGAAAGCAATTATGGATGAATTGCAACATATAGTGAATACTTTAATAAATTTTATACAAACAGTTCTTAATAAATTTTACGCTTCCTAAGTTATTCTCGCATAAAGTTGATATATTTTTTTATATTTCAGGTTCATCTATGTATAACAAATTGCAATCATTTTTGAACTATACTAGCACAATGTAAACTATTATTAAATGTCTGATACGTCGATACGTTACATTTGTAGTTTAAATAACAAAACATGTTAACACAGTATAAATTGTCTTTTATTCAATCAAACAGAAAGATTTTGTCTTTTCAGGTGTTGGCACAAGTCTCCCGAGGAAAGACCATCAATGGATGTTGTTGTAGAGATAATGACAAAATTATCACAATTTTTCAATGGTCATTTAGAACCTGTCGAATATTCTGCCAGTATGTATGTTTTAAGTATGAAATCTTTCAGAACAATTAAGACACAACACGACTCGCCCTTTATAGACGTAATTGAATAATATATACGTGTATATTTTAATCCGAGTGTTTTATTATGATTTAGGTATTGAATCAGAGGAAGCTAATGATAACCATGTCCCTAAAGATGATACTTTAGATGTGACTGGCACTCTGGATTCTCAAATAAACGGATACACCCCTAATGGTACAATCAGAGCTAATGCTCCCAAAGAAACATCGAAACTTCCAAATGGAAAAGATAATTTATCGAATCCCTTCCGCGATAGCCGTAAAAATAATACGTTAGACAATGCGTGCAGTAAAAAGCTTCAAAACAAACATTTTCCACCGCTTCATATTGAATGCGATCAGGTTAGCATCTACTATACTCAATGGATTAAATAGTAGTACATACTATATTAGTTGACGAGCTAATACTTTATTAATTGAACAAATTTTCAAAAATATATCAACGCGTAACTGTTTAGTTACTTGTTTATATCTAAACATTTTTACAATTGTAATTACAGAATGCTTGGGAATTAGCATGTCCTGATCTACCGTTAGACTCTTCGGTCCTGAGAACAAAAAACACTGTTCGGAGTGAGTACATTGTTTTATACTATTTATGGTAGTATTTAGATCTGTTATAGTCCCTTATCGTTCACGTTAGCAAATATTTAAGCGGAAGTTTTCACCGTTACGAACACTACAACCCGGTATCGCTCATCTTACATAATAGATCATTATCAATGAACATTACTTTCAATATCTTTCTGTGTTACCATCTTGAAATTGGTTTGTTGTTTTGGCGTGTAAGATTACTTCAAGGTTATAACCCAGGCACGCATACAAGAATTTGAACACCTGTTACAATACGCAATGGAAACGATTCCGTAGAAAAAATATTGGTTTTCAGAAATTCGAGAAAACCGTTTAACAAAATCTGTTTCAATTGTTTCTCAAATATTTTCTTATATCGATAAAAACAAAGAGAATAGTTACTTATTCAGGTTTCAGTGGGGTGGCTTGTATCCATTACCATGAACGACTTTTCTTTGTATGTTGTACAGATGCCGCACGGTATAAATAATGCGATTGTTATTTATTAATCTATTCGTGGTTGCCGTACAGCCACCGAGGAAAGAGAACTTGTTTGAAGCGAGAGCTCCGAATTTGTGACTCACCGCGATAGTACTCTAATCCCAAAATAACATTCTCCGTATGATCCACAAAACTTTGCTTTCAGCGGGGAATGTGTGTGCTCAGACCTATTGTCGCCATTTAAAAACATCGTACAAATACAGAACGCAAGCGATCATAGTTATATCTTTATGTAAACTGTACCATAAGAAATATGTAAAAGATATTTCATGTAAGAAAACTTTGATACATAAAAGCATGAAAATTAATCAAACACAATTCTATTTGTTATTTTTAAAATATTTTAGACACGCAAAGAGAATTTTTAGTATCTAGATGCCTTGTTCATTGTTTACAATAAATGCCGCGAGTTATTAATAAACAGTTCATAAACGAATAAATCTGATCTCAAGAATTTTCGAACGAGCGAATTATAATTTCTAGTACTTGTCAAGGATCGAAAATTATTTTGCTAAAAACTTCGTTGTTCAATAATTTGTTACCGATGCGAACATCGGTGCACTGTGATCAAAACTATTTATTGATTAATATTGTTCGTGTTTTGGTACAATTTTACTTTGGTATTATCGAATTAATTCGAGTCTTGGAGACGCTCACTCTTCGTGGGACGTGTTTGTATAAAAATATTATTCTAAAAAATTGTAACGTGCTACCTGGCGATTTTCCCGTGACGAATTCCTTTCGAGTTCGTCGATCGGCGAAGTCCACCCTGGCAAAGGGCCCGCGAAAACAGCCACATTGTGCGACTTCACTAAATTTAACTGCCAACTAATCGCCAGAACTTGTTCCTGATTGACACCTATTGACAGTTATAAAGGTCACGCTTTAAAAAGCTTCCAAGCACGAAAACGAAAACAAACTAGTAAATAAAAACAAACGGGTGATCCTGCACATTCTGGAGAAAGCTGAATCTGTTTATCGAGAAATTCTCAACCCTCGATCCTCGATTTGAAAAAGACTATCAGAAATTTACGAAAGTGGCAAAACAGAAGAAAAAAGTCTAAACAATGGATCTACCATCCATTTGCTTACGAAGTCTAAAATGTAGGAGAATATTTTTGAGTTTAACGGGCTTTCTTAATCCCATTAGCGGCCATTGTACTCGCTTCAGTACAGGACAACAAGATCACATTTGTTTGCTTCTAGCGCCGTCAAAGATTGACCAGATGTTCTGTCCGTCGTTTGCTAAAACTAAAAAAAAATATTCTTCGGCGTTAATTGGTCGATGTTGACCATTATTTGTCCATGTAGCGTCCAGGATTGTCTTTTTAAAAATCTGGTGACTGAATGTAGGGTGCAGGTGGCCGGGCGTTCATCCATCAACCAGTTCCTCTTCGATTGTTCGCCAGGGGAATCGAAATTTCGTCCTAATCCAACCCTGAAGATGAATTAAGAGCCGAAGAACCGTATTTTCTTCTTGGCTCGTGATTGCACGTCTTGTCTGGTGGGGGATACCTCGAAGCAGGTGTGGCTGACTCACCAGGCCCAATATAGATGCACGTTTGTTTAGTGCTCTCCCGACCCACCACCAAGAACGACGGTCTTTCCTTCTCTTTCCTCTTCTTCTTCTTCTTTTTCTTCTTCTTTTTTTTATCCCCCTATCATTCCGAGTTATCGAAAATTAACCGGGCTTCTATACGAAAAAATCTGATTTCGTATTCTCGTTTTGTTTCGATCGTCTTCCTGCCACGATTTCGTGCGACTACTCGCGGATGTTGATCGGTGTGACACATCCTTCATGTGCGAACCTTGCTTGATTTTATTATGAACGAAGCCTCGACAGGCTTCAACGTTTGGAAATGTGCGAGGAATATCCGAACATCGTCACCACGGACACCCTAAAGCGGTGCTGGGTTTTATTGCGTTAGTAATCTTCGCCTATCTTCTTTTTCACTGTCAGGGTGAACAGGGTGTTTTGTGCCAGGATCGGATCCAAGTGGATGAAACGAATTTTTCAGTGAACCGTTTCGTATATTGTCGACATACCGGTGTAGTCGTACTTTTTCTCATTAAGTACGTTAACGATGCAAGTGCTTATATCTCTTAGTTTGGAAGTGGTCAATCAGGGAACAAAGATTAGCCAGAGAATTAGAGCCTGTGAGAATTGGAAGGAAAAATAGTCTTGGAGGGATTTATATCAACTGTATTTGTCCATTAAAGTTCTCTACTTTGATTGTAACAACTAAAGAAAAGAAAGAAATGATAGAGCAATTTTTAAATTAATTATTCTATCTTCTTGGAACCACCGGAAATGTGATAAAGGAATCTCAAGGATAATTTCGTGTTTAATAAATTGGAACTTCGAGTCTTGAGAAATTTTGAAAGGGTTTCACAAAATTGTAGAACATTCGAAGTTGTCGACACGTGAGTTTAAAATCAATTATTATTGACTGTTAGGTAACAGCACAACCAATGAAGATTTGGACAATGTTTATCGCCTATTGGACGCCGATTTGAGGCCGCTCACACCGGATCAAACTTGCGAGAGATCAAAAGAAATTTTCGAGGAACACAAGCAGCTTGCACAAGAGTATTTAAAAGTTCAAACGGAAATAGCTCTGTTGGGGCAACACAAAAACGAAATGCTTAAAAATTTAACGTTAGACAGCCTGAGGCAACAGGAGGAACTTAGGAAACTTGAAGATGAGAAGGTTTGGTACTTATTTGCATAGATTAAAAATGAAGAATGTTAAATAAGTTGCTTTTTCTTTGTAATTTCAGGAGTCTTTAATAAAGTTGTACCGAAATTTGAAACGACAACTAGAAATAATGAAGAATCAAAGAATGAATAACGCTTTGAATGCACAAATGGCGGCTCCTGCAGTTTCGGGGAATAATGGATGGTTTGTGATACCTCGTCAAGATCCTTCGAGACAATCCTGAACAGCCGTATCATGCACTCTATATAAAATCAGTAAGATCTCGATCAACAATATCCTCGATAAACCATAAAAAAAAAGAAGTAGAAATGATCAATTTGTATATGTAACAAGAGTGATTGCAAAAGAGTGCAAGAATAATCAACTTCAGAGAAAGGAGTTACTAGTTTGCAGTATAAGATGTCCAAACAGTTTCACTTAAATACGAAATTACTGTTCTTTTGCATTTGATTGAAACTATACCGTTAAGATTTCAAAAATATTTATAGGAAGCTCTAACATTTTTCATAAAACCATTACGGAAGATAATTATATATAAGATATTATGTATAATAGTATTCATTGTAATTATTCCAATTCTTTTAATCGATTTGTGTCAGGCTAGCGACACACAAGCGTTTCATCGAGAACAGATTTTACGAAATTTGCAAAAAAATTTTATGAAGAATTTTATTCGAAATAGAAAACTAATAACATGACAAATTCCCATATTATATCGGGTAATGAACAATTTATGTTGTCTTAAAGTGCTCTGTACATTAAATAAATAATAAAGTGGCGCTTTCGTGTCTTGTGCCTGACTTTGCACAATGTAGGTCAAATATGTGACAATAATTGATTTTGTGCAACACCTGACAAATTAGTACCTTAATGCATAATTGGTAATTCATAATAGTAATTAACAGCAATTAGTTAACAGCCTTGCGACATAGTGAATAAATACAGGTTATTTATATAAGATTTAACTGTGGTAAAACTAAGAATGTATTTTATCGTTATTTTACTATTTGATTGCGACTGGCCGGCAATACAATCTCGTCATTACAAATAACTTATACAGTCATGTGCGCATTGAATAACTGATACAATTATAAAGTATTAATAATTACACTTAATTACATAATTATATCTCAGCTACTCATAATAAAATTTGTCATTTGTATAATTTATTTTGAATTGTTTCTCTACTTTAAAGAACGCATGTGTAATCTATTAACTAAATGTGAGTATAATTGAAGACTTGAATTTTTGTCCGCCGTACCAAATAAATGAATCTTTCTTTTTCTAATTTACAATTATTCTCAATGTGTGAACTCCTGTTATTATCTCGAATCTAATCGACAACGGTAGGTAAAATAATGGTTAAAAACTCAAAACAATTCACTATAAAGCTTGCAAGCAAGAGCGTTGACTGTTTCAACCTTCCGAAAGAAGTTTTGCTTTTCATTGTTACGTAAAAGAAAACGTATCTCTGATTCGTCATTGCTTGATCGTAAAGAAGTTCTCACTAATGATTTTATCTTTCGTCCATGTCTGGTTACATATGTCTTTTTCTACTTTCAAGCGAGTCAGATCGAGGTTCGTAAAGAAGAAAACTTTATTCGAAATGTCGTAATTACTTTTTCTATTTTTTATACGTTTATGCATCTCTAAGGTATTTTTAAACAATTTGTAAACCATAATTTAAGAATTTAACGGTTTAACCATATGATGTATAAAATTCCAGTTTCTTTACTTGTACTACGTATATTATTAAGCTTTCTGTAAAAACTGGCTCTATCAAATAAACAGTGTAACTCGTTTAGGAGATTCATCGACCAGTTGCAAATTACCAATTAACTAATTATTAATCGTACAGATTAGCAAACGATATTCTATATTTCTCGTACATAAATTTCCGCAGTCTACCGATCACACTTGAACAGGTGAATTTGTTAAATAATTCCTCACGGATCCACGTTTGCAATCTAAATATTCGTGAATTACAAAATATTAGAATCCGTCATTTTGCCGTAAGTCTAGTGTTAAATAACGGGGGCGTTCAAGGACCAATAAGTGTGCCAGAACAATAATGTTGGAGTAAATTTAAATACGCACCGATTACTTCGTGTGACGTAGAGCGGCCATTCTCCGCGTATAAATTAATTTTGACCGAGAAACACCACCAATTAACAACGTTCAATTTGGAGAAACGCTCTCAACGTATTCTCGTGCGAACAACACGCGTGAATGTACTCTAACGTACTAATATATTGTGTTACACTACATTTTATATGTGCCTATATACTTTGCATATTTCGCATACTTTTCGTGCATAAATCTCACATATGCGTGTCGCACATTTACCGTGCACGAACCTCCGCAGTCTACCGATCACACCTGTACAGGTGAAAGCCCGAGGTGCTCGACTAAACGACCGTAAAGAGTCAAATCTGGTGATCTCGGTTCCAGCGTGAAAGGAATAATTAAGAAATATGTCGGAAGTGGTAAGGGCGAAGGAGACGGGATCGGAGATAAGCGTCGGCAAAAAAAAAAGAAAAGAAAGCAGAACAGAGCCCCCACCCCCGATGATAACGTGGAGAAACGTGAACGTACGATGCGCACGCACCCGTCGCAGCCAAACTGTACTTGCACGGACAGCCCGGAGGGGCGAAGAGGGTGGAAAGCGGAAGCTCGCGTAGATAGGGAGGGTGCAGTCGCCTCAGACGTCTGCTAGGTCCTAACACTTTGCGTCAGACCTTCCCTTTAAGCTTCACGTCCTCGTTCGGTTGCACCCTTCCGATTATTCTTCCCTTCGGCGACCGTCTCCGCGATGGCCCTCGACGCCACCGAGAAAAGTTACATCCTGGACGCGAGGAACACCTACGAGGATGTGAGTAAGCAAACTAATTCTCTCTCTCTCTCTCTCTGTCTCTGTATCTGTCTAATCGTGCACCGACATCGCCAAACCCGAAATTTTCCCTTCCACCCCGATCGACCGACCGGAATCGATCTCGAAGACGAGCCTAATTCGATCACCGAAGATTGTCTGGCTGGCGGATCTCTGCAATCGGAGGATCCATTGTTGTATCTCTGAATGGGGTTGATAAGGTCGCGTACGATGCTGATTGAACGGCGACGTAATCAGGCCGTGCATGTGTGCTAGGCACCGTTGGAATTCGTTCGCCGCCGCTCGGAGAAATCGGTATTCGAAGAACCTCCGACTCTCAACCCTTTCGCGAATACCTCCGACAGAAATGAACACGTTGACTGTCGTGTCACGCGTACGTGGCCGACGGAATTATTTGTCCGGGTTTTAAAATGAATTTTTACCGTATTTTGTATTCATCGTAGCAAACTTTGTTAGGATCTGTGAAATGCAAGGAAGACTGCTCTATTCTTTTTCTATTTTTATTTTATTCAATGACTTGGTTCGATTGTATGGAGTTTTCGAGGTTTCTGGTTTCGAAGTGTTGAAACGTCAAAGTGTTACCTATATATGTAGATGTATGTACGTTTAGTCTTCGGGTTCGTCGAGCTTCTTCGGCGGAAGATTTCTTGAGGAAGTTCTTTTCTTATAAAAAGAGTTTTCGGAGAATTATGTAATGCAAAACTAGCTCGGTAATCTTCGAGCACGAAGTTCGGAAAGTTTATAGGGCGAGGAGCGAGATGAGAATTTCTTCCGTTTCCGAAGTGTCGCCGACTATACTATCGCAACAATGGGGAAAAATCTATAACTCATCGTACGCGTGTATACGGGGTGGTCCTGTGAAAATTAACACTTCCGAGGGTATCTTTGTTGTTTTTGAAAATATGAGAAGTAAGAATCGCAGTTCTCTTTCGGTGTAAACGGGGGACTACTATGTGGCTGTAACAGTTTTTTTTTTCCGTAGATAAAAGAGTTTCGAAGATGTCGATATCACCTTCATTTTTAAAAAATAGAAATATATATTATTCGATGCAGCTCGTAACCTATGCACGTCGAAAAGTTATTAATTGCAGAGATATTTAAACTTCTACGTTGTCGAGTTCTGTGTATATTATTTCGCGTCGAGATAAACACGATGATAAATAAAATCTGCAGAATTCAACAAAATGAAAAATGTACGTTTGTATTTCATCCGCAAAAAAAAAAGAAACTGTAACAACCATATTGTAGTGCTCGTTGTATCGAGAAATTTTGGTGAATAAAGTTCGTCCATGCTTCCAAAAATAACAGAGATATTAATTTTGATCAGTGAACATTATTTTAAAGGAAATTTTTACTAAATTCTAATGGGATGATTAAAATTGGGAACAATTCCTTTAGATAGGTGAATAAATTTTGTAATAAAAAGGATTAGTTACTGTTTCTCGAATAAATACTAAAAATAAGAATTTTTGAGTAATATTTTTATAACGTATACTCGAGTGCTAAGCTTTAGAGGAATTTACACCCCCGTGTATGTAGATGTTATCCGGTGTATGCGTTTTCTAGCTTCCAACGATAAGTAAAAGTTTTCACAACACGCGAACGTGAAAGTAAACAGTCCTTCCACCCATTAATAAGCAAGCAGTTTGATGCATTTGTGTGACCCACAGAATTGTTTAAATGTCGTTAAACCGAGTCGTTGATCGTGGCGAAGGTTCGAACGAACCAGGCAAATATTTGTCTCGTTCAAGTTTCCGCGTATCGACCGCGCGAACAACCCCTGTTTTTGTTTGAATACCTGCAATCTGATTATCGCTCGGAACGTTTAATTGCACGACTGTTTTTGTACGCGCCACCTACTACGAAACGGTCACTTTTATTCCCGCGTTATGTTTATCTCCCTTTGTTCGCCTCTAATTGTTCGGCAATGGAATTCGACGATGGCTAAAATATGGGTAAAATATTTACCATCGCCAGGCAGTTAATGTAGATAAAATACGCACTTGATATTTACAAGGCGAACGGAAAAACTCTTGCGAATTATTTGACAACGGAATCATCGGTTAACCTTTGGTAATAATGTTCGAATTAAATCGATACCTTTAGCGACAATGCGCAATTAAACGGTAATCTTCGGCTTAATGAGATGTTTGACCTTTTTCTCTCGCGTGGGCGAGCCGGATTTGTATGAAAAATATCCTGACAACCGAATTAGTTTACAAAGTTATTTTCAATTAAATAACGTACGCAAATTGAGCGGTCTAATGAGTTTCACTGGTTTATCCGAATAATTTATCTGTTTATTTGTCGAAATATTTACGGTAGTATGGGGACAATGTACAAATTGGATAATATAAGTATTCGTTATACAAAAGAATGTGTATTTCTATAAATAGTTTTTTCTAAAAAGGGTGGAGATTATTGTCAATTTTTCGCCTAGTTTACTTACGACTCTTACATTATTATCGTAAATTTCGTTGTCGTAATTGAGATGATATCGCAGAAGGTAAACACAGTTAATTTTGATTCTAAATAGGGCGGCAGTCTGGGCTCAGAGGAATCTTATGATGATATGAGACAATTAGTCGGGGTAAGAGGCAATTAATTATATACCAGGAGTTGCTGGCATGAATCTGTTATTCTGGCACGACTATGAAAAATACGATTGCATGATTTTATAAAGTATTATAATCTAGGGTAAGGGACCCAGTTTGCCGTGGGAGTAGCAATAACTGTGCCTGTATTAATTACATTCACTTTTAAAGCATAATGAATATCGAAAAAGAGATATTACGTTTTTCCATTAAAATCAGTTAGTATATACATTACATATCTCTTCTTTAAATATTCATTATGCTTCGAAAATAAGTATAATTAACAAAGGCACAGCAGTGGGGTCCCTTAACCTATCCTATCGCTCTTTTAATTACTTCATATAATTTATATTCGTTCGCTATTTTCATCAAACAATTACATTTGCTACTTAATAAACACAAAAGAAGGCACATCATGAGCAAAAGTAACTTTATAAATATTCTTTTTATCTTCTTCTGCGACGAGAGCTTTGATGAACATATACACATACTTTGTTTTACGCAATTCATTGCAAAATCCTCTTGCACAAACGCCTCTCTTTTCTCATAATTTGAGTTTCGTTCGGAGTTTGCGAGAGTTTCGAATTGTTTAAGCAGCTCGACATTTGCCCGACATTCTGCGGAATGCTTTTTTTAATAACGAACCGTGATGCGTTAAGGGTGAGCGTTTTCCATCAACGCATAATCGATCGTTTCGACGCTGTTGTCAGTTTCTCAATACCGTTTCCGTTTCCTCGAACCCTTTACTATTTCCGGATACATGTGAAGTCTAATTCCGTAGGACAAGAAAGAAGAGTCTGGAAAATTTAATAGCCTACCACTGGCCAGTTTTAATTTCATCAACTCCATTATCGGCAGCGGTGTCATTGGTAATTTCGCCGCTCGTTCCAACAATAATTCTTAAACGTCGAAATTACGCCCGAACGCAAACAAACGCATCGGTTTATTAAAAACCTGCATATCGTACCTAATGTTTACCGTGCGCAATCGAACGTTACGCAATACAACATACGCGTGTGTGCACATGCGAACCGACGAACACACAATAAACGAGAATAAATTGAATTAAAACGAGGCACGATGTGCATACTGGGTTGAGTCAGAAGCAGACTACGGGTATTTCTGGTGAATCACTATTCACGGAAACTATTTTTTTTTTGTTTTAAGCAGAAAGAGGGAATCAATATTTTCCGACTGAAAATAAAGCATTAATTTACGTGGAACAAATGTATAAAATTCCAATAACAAGCACCTATTTTAGCTTTCTTTTTGTCAGAGATATGGGGACCCAATTACTGTGGGGATACTAAGTACTATGGCTGTATTAATTATACGTCAGTTTAAATGAATATTACACAGTGTTTACATACAGTGTTATTTTATACTGATTTTAACAGATTTCAATGGAAAAAATGTAATATCTTTTTTTAAATGTTCATTACGCTTTAAAAATAAATGCGATTAATATAGGCACAGTACCTGCACGGTAAGTGGGTCAGTTACCATAATTACGGACATTGTACGTTCGTCGTTGTTAATAAATTTCGAATTTTTCATTACGTGCAGCGGAGACGGTCTTCGCCATTTAGTCCAGGGGAAAAATAAATAGAAAATGGCTACGGAATAAAGTTTGTCTTCACCGCTGCGCGTTTGAAACGGGGTCTCTTAGTTTCTTGCAAACTCAGAGATTTCTTTTTGGTTCGATTTTGTTCTTTTTTTTAATTAAAAGTTCTAGCTTCGAGTAACAGGTCGGTTCGAAGACTCCGCGCGAGGAACGATCCATCAGAAATTATTTATCGAAAACGATAATCTCTACAAGTTGCGTGACATAAATCGAATCACGATTGTTGATCGCGAACAAGTTGTATCACTATCATGATACTATTAAGAAGAGAATATGGCTCCTTATGAAACATATGTAGTTGCGGAATCGATAAAGAATTAAACATTATTTTGATTATTTTGGAAACATTATTTTCTACTTATTAAATATATTAGGAAAGAAAATTCTATTTCGCTCCAGTTGATTGCGATTTAGATAGCAAATTTTTCTTTTGCACAATGTTAAAATGTTTTGCATAGAAATGTTAAAATGATAAATGGTAATAACGAAACATTAGATATTTTTAAGTTCAATTTCGACTGTCAACGTCGACAACAATACCAAGAATATTATAAATAAAAGATGCTACAGTTGGTGCATGGAGGAGCAACAATTTTTCCGGATGAAATACTAAAAAAGTAACACGCAGGCTGCTTCCGACTCGATCTACTGTTTTCGTACCCTTTTCATTTGCGCAACGCTAATGATCCTCCGCACGCAGGTGGTGTAATTGTTGCAAAAAAACGAGATGCGTACTTCTCTGAAGAACGAAGCAAATATTCCTTTGCTTTTCGAATACAAGACGATAATTACATTGCGACGAACAACATTAATTTCGACGTTTAAAGAGTAACCGTGAATAGAAAAGAACAGTGGATTGTATAACAAACATTTTTTAGGCATACCCTACGCCCTCCATCAAGCTGGATTCGGTCTTGGTATTGCATTACTGATAGTAGTAGCTGGCCTGACCGATTACTCTTTAATTCTGATGGTCAGAAGTGGTCACATCTGCGGCGAGATGAGCTACCAAGGTTTAATGAGGGCCAGCTTCGGTCGTACCGGATTTTATATTCTCACAACTTTACAGTTTTTTTACCCGTTCATAGGTAAATACAAATTTTATCGCCGTTCATTCGCGATAAACAAGTTACAAGTTGTGTTGTTACAAGTTTATCAGATTGCTGCGTACGAAATGTCCGATTTTTCAATGCGAATGTTACGAAGCTTTTTGATCGAGAAATACTATTAACCTTTTACACTAATTTTTTGCCCTAAATTCTTCTTCCGAATATTTCCATTTTATTCATACGAAACTGATCCGATTTCCACATATATAATGTAATGTAACAAATACATAATTCTTATTACTTATTATTACTATTTCTTTGTACATCGTTTTAAGGTACGAAGCTATCTCTTTTTCAATATTCATTATGCTTTAAATATAATTCGTGTAGACACAGTAATTGTAGATTGGACTTTTAGGAAAGACAATTCACCACTTCTAAACTGCTAATTGTAATATTGATTTCAAACCATCCCTTAAGCCTTTCGTTCGTTTCCAGCGATGGTCTCTTACAACGTTGTCGTCGGCGACACGATAACGAAGGTTATAATCAGGGTGACGGGGATGAGCGAGACGAACATATTCGCCCAAAGACAAGTGGTCATCTTCCTCGCGACGCTGTTCGTCACTATACCGCTGTGTCTTTACCGGAACGTCGCCCGTTTGGCCAAGATCTCCTTCCTGTCGCTCGTCTACGTCGCCTTCATTCTGTTGGCGATTCTCATCCGGATGGGCACGATGTCCTCGATCGTGTGAGTATGCAGACGGTTTCTCGAATTTATTGATCTATCAAACGTGCAGGGGACGCGGCGAAAGCCGAGAGAATCTGAAAAGAAAAATATCCATTACTTCAGAGTTAAAATGGAGTGCGAGGGGGTTAATCGTACACTTCCTGAAAACGTGCGTCTTGGTTTTCCAGGCCAAGCCAAGAAGACAGCTGGCGATTTGCAAACTTCCCGGGTATAGTGCCGTCCGTCGGGATTATGGCGTTCGCCTTCATGTGCCACCATAATACGTTCCTCATCTACGAGTCCATAGAGAGAGCCACCCAGCAGAAGTGGGACGTCGTCACTCATTGGTCTCTTTTCACCTCGTTCCTGATCGCGGCGGCGTTCGGGATCATCGGGTACGCCACGTTCACCTCGTACGTGCAGGGTGACCTTATGGAGAACTATTGCTGGGACGACGATCTAATGAACTTCGCGAGGGTGATGTTCAGCGGAACCATCCTGCTGACATTCCCCATCGAATGTTTCGTCACGAGGGAGGTAAGCGTCCACTCGATTCTATATTCACGTATCTGCAACAGCAAAATCAAATCATGCAACATCTGCAAAATTTAATAAAAACTCAAACACTCGATTTTAACTATTAACTGCGGGTAAACGGGTGTCCAAGTAATTTATTATACTTTGACTACATTGTACTATATATTTTGTATATTTTATATTATTTTCAGAATGAAAATTAGAGGGGATGATATCATAGGTGCGAAATTGTTTAAATCGTTTATACATACGTTTTCAGGTCGCCAGTGGACATACACGAGTCGATCAAAATTACGTGATTTCGATCGTTTGAATTGCCAATTTACGTCCCCGTTATATTTCGCAAACGAGTTCCCATCGTCGTTCTCTCCACCGTGGCCGCGACATGTTCGCTTTGTACTACTTGAAAACCGTTGCTCTAAGATTCTCACCGAGAGAAATGTTTTCAAAAAGCCGCGGAGAGCATTCTCGCGACGGCAATAGTTACTCGGAGCGTGACCTCGGTAGTCAGGCTATTATCCAAGATTCGTCGACCTGAGGACACTTCGCGCGGTTGTTCCGCAGGTGATCCTGACAGCGATCAAGGGCACGGACGAGCTCGAGGATCACACAGCGTACATCCCGAACTCGGACCGGAAGTACCTGATCATCACCCTGACGATCGTCGTGGTGGCCTACCTGATCTCGATGTCGACCGACTGCCTGGGCCTGGTCCTCGAATTGAACGGCATCTTGGCGGCGGTGCCCTTGGCGTACGTCCTCCCCGGCCTCTGCTACCTCAAACTCGAAGAGGGACCAGTTCTCTCCCCGAAGAAACTTCCGGCCCTCGGTCTGATGACCGCCGGCGTGTTCGCCGCGGTTTCCGGTCTGCTGCTGTTGATCTTGAACAACACTTCCGGCTCGTGCGTGCACGGAAAGGTAATGCCGTACTGTATCGAGAGCTCGAACACCACCAGCTTGAACACCACCGTCAGGAGCACCGATTCGATCTAAGTTCCATCCTGCAGCAGGTGCGTTCGTTTTGTTTCGTTTTCTTCTTCTTCTTTTCGGTTTTTGTTCTTTGCACACAGACTCGGGGAGTTAGAGTCGAAATGAACGAAATCAAACTTTTCCTTTTCTTCGTTGACCCACGACCATGATCGACGTTCGCCGCGCACTGGCAGACAGTGTCCGGTGAAACGGAGCTGCGAAATCAAAATGTATGTGTAATAATAATCAGTCAGCCTTTATTCGGGAAGAATGTTCCTGCGGAAACGGATTCGGTGTCAGAGGACCGAGCTGTGATCGGGTGTTCAGTAATTTTTAAATGACGAAGAAAGCGGTCCGAAGTTCCCCGCCTCCTCGGTTTTTCGAACGGATTAGAGTTTAATCAGTCGGCCATATTGCTTGCACTCGTTGGGAGACTGCGGATTTCGTGCGTTTGCTGTAGCGATACCTCGATCTAAGCGCAACCGGCCTACACGATCTTAGTCATTTCCCTCCTCCACTGGGATAATCCTGTAACGGGTATATCAATTACAAAACTGCCTTATTCTTCATTATTTTTCTATGGAAATTTCGCTAACTTATTTCTGAAATTTTTCCGATCAACCCTTCACACTCGAAGTTATTTTAACTGCAAAACGAAACATTTCTACCGACCTAAAATATTTTCCATCTATGCATATATTTTCTTTCATGTTGTACCTACTTAACACTAGATTTACAGGATTCTAATATTTCTAAATTGCGATTTTTAAATCAATTATTTAACAAATTGATTTCTTCGTATATATTATTAAAAATCTGGTTACAAACTTTGATCGGTACATTCATGTTATTTTTACAAAGTAATGTGAAATAGTCATTGACCATTGACAGTGCTCCGTAAATCTAGTGTTAAAATGGTGGAATTTACTGGTACAGTACTGAAATTTTTGGTAATTTATTATAAATCCAAACAAATTTCATAATGTACAAAGTATTTTCGCCATTCGAGCGCTAAGGATTAAAATTACACTAAACGCGATATAATTCGAACTGTATTTAGTGATTCAATTGCAGTCACAAAGAAAACAGTAGCCCTACACGATCCATGTCACAGCACGGACCCGAGGATTGCGCTTAGATCGAGACTGTACGGAACGAGAGAAAGATCAGACGAGTTTAATTAATTTTAGCGTGCCTGTGATCATTAAAGCAAGAAAGTATGCACAATACACGCAGACAATTTTTATTTCGCACGAAGATCCGCAGTCTTAATAACCTATGGCGTTCCCATTTTTGCATAAACACATTCTTTGACACTAGATTTACGAGACCCGTAAAAATGGCGGATTCTAATATTTTCAATTTTTATATATTGAGATTGCAAACGCGGATCCGTGAGGAATTATTTAACAAATAGATTTCTCTAGGTATATATTGTTACTGAAATGGCTACAGATTTTCATAGATGTATTCGTGTTATTTTTATAAGTAAACTAGTCATTTTCAGTGCTCCGTAAACCTAGTGTTAATTACGTTTCTTTCGAGTATCCGCTGACAGTTAGTGTTCCGCTTCGCATCTCTTGAAGACAGACGCAATATTTCGCCATATTGTATACGACTCGCGTGAACTGCTCGAGTACTTTCTGCCAGGGATAGTATTTATCGTACGTCAAGGGTCCGCCGCGTCGAGGATTGAGGAAATGGAGAAAACAGAACGTTGCACGTCTCTCTCTCTCGACCAAAAAACGGTAAAGTTGATGATGGGCGGAAGTTTAGACACGATGTACCTTAAAAGATTTATAGTCGTTTATCTGTTGAATTTGCCAGCGTTTATCCTGTTGGACGTGTGTGAAATTGAATATTTTTTTAACGAAGATTATAGACAATATCGCGTGATACAAACGCTTCCGTTCGACCGATTGCTTTCCAATGAAAACCGGTGATTATTATAGTTCCGACGGAGCGGTTCTCACAAAACTGATTTCGGTGATTACGCTGATTCTTTCTACAGGCCGAGACGATTGCACGCCTCCGATTAAAGCTTCCTTCTAAATGCACCTCTTGCGTAAATGTTTAAGAGCGATTCGTTCGAAGAAAGAAACAATAGACATTTCGCAGAATCTGCAAACATTTATAGATCGCTTACTCGACTGTTGTTAACTTACGCGTACCTGGAATGGAGTGTTGTGTAGAAGAATACGTACAATTAACCGAATAGAGAGATAATGTTCGACGGGGGCTGCAATAAACGACGCATGATTCAGAATTGAGCGACGAGTTCTCTTCCGTGGGATTCTAATGATCGATTCGAGAAGAAGTCATTATTCGAGAGGGATTACTCGCGATTCGAGCAGGCTCGGTGGTTCGTTGGAAAATCATTAGACCCGTCATCGTTCCATATAATGGCGGCACCGCGTTAAACTGCGTTTCATTGTACCGGCGAGAATTAAATTCGAGAAATCACACGCGCTTTCTTTCCTGACGAATGAACAGTTTACGAAAGTTCGACGAATTTCAAGCGAAAAGAAAGTATTTGTTTCTGTGATCGACTAACCGATTCTCAACGGGATATAAACTTAATTAATATATATATATTATATACGGAACTTAGAACTCTGCTCTTCGGTTCCGAGGATGCTTAATTTGCGTTGGTGAAGCGTAAAAATCAACGTTAATGTAACCGAAAATATTATTTGTCGATAAGAATACTCATCACGACTAAATAACAAATAATATTAAGCTGTTACTGACACTATTTTTCGAATCTTTATCGTAGGGGCATATCGTGTAACGTGTGAAAAGAAATAAAGGGTTAGTGTACCGCGATTTTGTATTAAAAAAGAGAAAAGAAAAACCAAATAAGAACGATTATTTCGTGTTATACTGAATACAGATTGTACGTCTAGTCCTCGATTTCCTCGGTTCCTGTTTAACACGAAAGTACGTGAACGCATTGATGAAAATTAGCTTTACGTCGTGGAAAGATGTACAGTGAATTCTCGATATATGTCACGGGTATTGCCAGCGACATGTATCGTCCAGGAGACGATAACCGAGCCGTGTTATGTTCACACTCCTCGGCGTCTGTGGTCAGGGGGATAATTCCGCGACATTTGTCATCCAGCTGTTAGCGACATGTACAGAGAGATCACTGTAACTCTGAATTAGGTGTACCAAGAAGAAATCTATAATTTTTGGAATGAATTCGATACTTGATTTCGTGAGAGGTTCGAAGATATTCTGAAATGAAGTAAAATCTCGAAATTGTATCGAGAAAATGGTGGTCTGTCTGGTACGCCTAATCGATGATAACATTCGCATATGTTTCTTCCAGTCTACGATTTGGTCGAAGAACGGCTAAGTATACACCGAATGTTGATCGTTCGTCGCATTTACTTGTTATTTAGTTAGGTAATTATAATTGTAATGTTTCTGTTAATAAATGTGTACTTCTTTTTTTAATACAAAATCAAGTTATTTGCTTTCTGAAAAGGTTTAGGTGTAACAGAATACGCGTAGGATAAGAAACGTTTCGCTCGGTGGTGCAATTTCGAAACGAGGCATTCGAGAATCTAGAATATGGTTGTGCTTTTTCTTTTTTTTTTTTGGCAGTTCAATATTCAAATCGACGAAACAGAAATTATCATCTCACACCGGATTCGAGAATGCCGCATGTCTCTGCGCCATCGACACTCGAGAAACACGATGTATTAGGCCTAATAAGTATATTAATCGATACAAACGATCGCTAATCATTAGGAGATGAGATGAACAACAACAATCCGAGACCACGATAACGAAAGTATTTGACTAAAGTTTAATATAGGAACGATCTATTTATTTAACGTTCCAGTCGATGTGTTTATGATAAAAAGGTTCGCAGAAAATCCTACCGGGTGTCCGTACATTTGTACATAGTGTGTTTATGAGTGTGTCTATATGTGTATTCAACTATTCGCCTATCTACGTAGATGATAAATATATGAAATACTCTATCGTGACCGTGAACGAAGGCATCGCATTTTAGAAACTGTTCTAGCTGCTTAACCCTTTGCACTCGGCGCTGTTTTTAAACTAAAACTAAATTTTTCTTCCGTCTTACAATATTTTAATTTCATTCATACGAAACCGATCCGATTTCTACACGCAATATTTAAACGTTTAGCGATCTATTGAATACAAATTTTGTAATGCAACAGATATTTTGTTGCGACAATTTCTTCTAGTGGTGCTTCAAAGTCACTTTGCACTCGAGTGCAAAGGGTTAATATATAGGCACAGCAATTGGGTCCCTTACCCTACGCCATTCGGCATGGATTAATTTTCTACATTGTATTATTAATTTCGATAGCTTCCAGCCACAGTGAAAGAGAGCACACAATACTTTTATTCCCGATACCAATACACTAGACCGTGACCATGGAGAAAGACACTGCAACCAATTCTCTCGATAATTAATAAGCCCGCACGGAATTTTTATATCGATCCGATGGAAACACGTTCTTAAATATGTACGTATAAGGTTTCGATTTTCTTCTCCCCTCGCGTGTAACACGCGTGATCGCGTTCCAATCGTAGAAACAACAACCGAACCGAAACCGAGAAGCTACAGAGATTCCCGATTTCTGCAATAAACATTGACTAACTTTTTTAAGTAGCGGACGTCTCGACACCACGACGAGAATTTCGTGACACGTACTTCGCTGCTTCTCGCGCGTTTTCCTCCGAGCATAACAGAAATAATAATAACAAAATGAAATTTTGTTTAACGTTTGTAATCGTACCTCGCGGGCAAAGGGCAGTCGTTTCCAAGACCGTGCTTCGAGCAGAATTTGCTCCCCGTTTGCTACGAATTTGCCGCCAACGCTTGCCCAGAAATTCCGAGCCTAACGCGGGAAACAATTCCACGCCAAATCCGTGCCAAACGTTGCCCTCGTCAAGAGGGCAGGTCGGTCGCACTAACACCTCGCTGTAAGTGTAAATTAAACTTCTAAATTGTATAATTTTCATGTATCTCGAATAATTTCGTTCCGTTTTCCCTTCTACAGCAACGTTTGCTCCGATTTTTCTCGATATTTGCTCTTAGAGCAAGGTTAGGTCCGCTTTTAGCGCGACCGACCTGCCCTCTTCAGTATGGCAAGGTTTGCTATGGATTTGGCGTGGAGTTGGCACGGAATCGCGGACACAGACGGGACGCGGAGTTTGTCGAGAGGTTTTGGTGGCAAATCCATAGCAGATTGCTTACTGGGTAAGCGAACGGAAATAATCTTTAGATGATTTTACAAAATTCCCGAAAGCTGTTGAAACTTTCGCGATAGTGAAACCCGCGTGACGAGGAATAACTCTTAGACATTGCACTAACGAACGCAATGAAAATTACTGCTCGTGGGTCGATAATACAGGGTGGTTCTCAGCTAAGTATGCCACCGAAATTACTGTAAACTAATTGGTACACGAAAGAATGGCAAAAAGTTGAAAGTTGTACGGTTTCAAGAGCATTCAATGGGAAAAACGAATAGAGGAAACTACTTATCACATTGTATGCTATTCTTGCAGTCGAAGAACATTCGTTTGAACCATTCTTTTCACATGTCGAATAGTTTACAATTTATTGCGAGACACTTGGCTGAATCGCCCTGTACATCTTGCGGGCACTCGGTGATCTTTAAATCGGACTGAAAATAAAATCGAAAGTCGAGGACGAATAAAGAGAACTGCGCGAAAACAAGCCGTCATTGTTGACAATCGTGAATTGCAGACCAAGAAACGAAAACGAGAACCGCGGAACAAACAAATGACATTCCGGACGTGTTCCACGTGGAAATTTCAGTGATCGGAGAAACGAAACAGGTTCCTAAACTCTATCGATACTCGTGTCTTTCATTTACAACCGCGACTATATTTATCTACGATTGATTTTCTATTGATCTTTATAATTAACGCAAACATTACACAACTGAGATTCGCTCTTTTCGGATCCTTTTAACCGTCAAACGGCGATCTAGTTCAAAGTTAACTCAGCTCTGCCGTTGGACGATAAAATTCTTTGTTCAATCGATATGTTTACCAATAAATAATTTTCTCCACATTTTTGTAATTTTCTGCATCTTCTTCGAATTGAAATACTCTTTTGATGCATACACGGGCTAACACACGCGCATACACGGAACATGCACAAAAAATGAATGCCACAAGATACACCTTTGTACATATAGTCGGTCATTTTCCGAATTAATCACGCAGCATAGTAATTGATTGTGATGTAACCGGATAGGTGTAAAGGATTCCTTGTGACACGTATTTTTCTTCCAGAGAATAAGAGCAGAGAGTGCGGATGCTTTATTTTTTACTGAGACGAGGACACAGAGATTCATTATTTTTCGCAAGACTGTAATATACGGGGTGACTCAGAAATGATTAGCGCTTGATTATTTTCGAAACCAGACGAGGTAGAACTAGACGAGAACTATCATCTTAGCAAACTATTATGAATTAAAGTTTGTATCTCTTGTGTGTTCGACATGCTACAACACTTTTCACAGTGTGTCGCATAATGCGTTGTACTACAGTTTTCGGTTTTTGTAATTTGAAAGATTACAAACTACAAATCAAACCCGAGCACTAATTTGCGCAGTCAACTTTTACATTTCGCTATACGGATAAAAATGGAAAAGATTAAAATTCTTTTCTAACGCGAGTACTCGCGTTAAAAACAAAAGAAAAGGGAGAAAAACGAAAATAGGAAAGACAGTACCAAGTACTTGTAAAGATCTTTCTGGATCGATAAGTGGTAATTGTTTCTGATTCACCTTGTCCATAGATACGATCTAATAGATTAATAGTGTATCTAAGACTCTTCCGACTATTCGTTGTACAGGTTGTAAAGAAATGTTCGGTCTTGGCTGCCGTAGGCGTATAAATGAAGATGAAGATCCGCGAAATTGTCCTCGAACTTGAATCACAAGGTCAAATCTTCCGTCTTTATCGACTAAAAAGAAATTTGACCGTGGAATTGAACGTCAGGGACAATCTGCGACAACTTTCTTTTGGGCGATCTTGGACACGCTTATGGCGACCGAGATCAAATGTTCGTTTGCACCCCGTGCATCCGCGGTGCACTGTTTAACGTCGACGAGACTCACGGAAGCTCTGTTACACCAGGATAATGAATAATCGCCCGGAAACGCAATACTACACTAGCAAATAGCCGATTAGCTGACGAGTTTCCGATTTTTCGAACGCTGTCGCTTCGATCGGGAAAGAAAAATCAAACACAAGATTGTACAAAATCGAAAGCATTAGCAGAAAAAAAAAAATATATATATATATAAAGAACAGAGAGTATAGCATTTAGTAGCGTTTTTGCGAGAGACTTCGTACAATTCTCTAATTATTCTAATTATTCTAATTGTAAGAGCGAGTACGTCGAACGGAGAATGTGTAATTGAGACCAGAATTTCATCAGTGATATAAATGTATAGATACGAAACAATTAACGTCTACTGTTAACGATGATTACCAACGTTGGACGACGCGGTTCTTTGAGATTCACTTGATATCCGTATCATCGTGATTAGCCTGCGGTCATTTACGCGAATTCACGTTCCACGATAATCAGTATCAGATTAAAAATTGATTTTCCCGGAAAACAAAGGCCTTCTGCTTGCGTGTCAATATCTGCCGTGAATGCATAAAAACCGCAGTCTAATTATAAATCGATTAAATCATTCTTTGTTTCTTTGAAAATATTGAATTCCGTTTAAATAGCCACGCAATACATGTACGTACAGGGAAGAAATATTATAAATAGTAGGTAAAGACGTCAAGGACATTTAAAGGTCATCCTTCGTTCTGTTTCTGAGGCTAATCTAAGAACAGCGTTTCCTAAGTGAGTAAGAAAATGTTTATACAAATTGTCAAATGGTGTGTTCAGACTATAATAGACGGGTTATTATTTTCCTGTTCAAATCACTTAAACAAGTAAGACAATACGAAAGGATTCACTAAGTGTAGTTTAACCTTTATGGACTATTTGAATCAATCTGGCAATGAGCCGAAATAACTTTTACAAATTTGTAAATGAAATTTATATATCTATATCTATATATATATATATCTTATATTATTATACATTATACGATCCACTTACAAACAAAAACTTTTCTCGTTTGACTCTGTTTCGAATGCGATTCGGTTTTGAAATACACCGGCATGATTGAACTGTACACAAATGGTAATAAACCTTGTCGTTATGATGAAATTAAGAAATTATGTTTGAAATATCGTTCCTTTCAATCGAAACAGTTATTTGAATAGAACATCAGGGTTGAACAAATTGCAATGACCTTAAAATATCCTTGATTATTGGATTTAGAATTTTCGTGCACACTCAACTTCCTTTGGAATAGATTTTTTAAGCGACGTTCACTCGAGTTTCATGGGGAACGTTATTGTTTAACGTGTATTGTTTAACTTCCAGCATTCGGTAAATATTTTTTCGAACATTGCGCGGAATTTTCATGCTGACGCCATTGTGATACTTGATCGGTTTCGTGAACGACTTATACACGCGGCAAGTGTATCGATCTTTACACATATATATTTTTATATTAGAATCTTCGTAATCGTACTTAATTAGAATTATTTGCAATCGATTCTATATTGCAATAACACTGTACAAAGTGACCTCTGAACTTCCGATTTATTTACAGGTGCTCGATCAGTGGTGTGCAAATTATTACACACGAACGGTAAAATAAACACGTAATGTTCTATTGGAAATGTTTGCATGGTCTGCATGTTAATGCAATACTCAATATCGCATTCATCGGTTTCGTTTTTAGTCAACGAAAGAAAAAGGACATTTAGATGTAGGCAATTGAATTAATTTAATTAAAAATGTTTATAATCAGCGGATCGTTATGCAAACTAAGGCGGAAAATAATATAACAATATTTTTCAATTCGTCTAGCGTTTTCGCTGTTTTAAATTGCATATGAATACGTAAAACCCGCTATCTAATAGTGACAAATATCGGAAAGATTACATACATTAAGTTTAATAATTTGCACACTCTGTAGATAAGTATGCTAATCCTAATTTATGGAAAATACTAATACGCAAATCAGATTATTGCCCGATGCAAAGACACCGCAAGTATCAGGTTACTCGTTTGTATACGTTTAACATGTTATAATTAGATTTTTATAGACTGCGGATCTTCGTGTATACGTATAGTCGTTAGTAATAATTTCGATTAAAATATTTAAAAAGTTACAATTGCGCAACACATTCAGATAATTATTACAATTTCGAACGTCCACGTTGCATGTGTATGCAGCGAAATATGTGCACATTGTACTTCAGAAATTGAATTCGAGGTTGAATTTTTATTTAATGATTTCAAGGGAACGTTATATTTTTGATTAAATACATTTCACGACTAAAAACAAAAGAAAAAAGAAATGAAAAACCGTGTGTATAGTCGGTGAAGAATATTTAAGTTTAAATTACGCGCGCATGCGCGTTAGATACGACTGTCCAACGTGATAGCATTATCATTATTTAAAACTATACGCGGCGCACACCGACGCTTATTAGTTTGATGTGATGCAAATTAATGCTAATATTTTTTCCATTCCATGTTTGGTAGACAAAGCTGTTCATCATCGTTATTATACATTTACGTCAATGTTAGCGATGATACGATTTTCTAGGTTAATCGATTTTTTATCGTTTAATCATGCATATTCTGTGTAGAGGCATACTAAGTGTACATAGAACTCCTTTGTCGAGTGTTCAACCGTCGACATTGTACAAGTATGTGTTAATTAAAAGTTGAAACTACGGTTCTAATTTGAATATCGCCCGTATTACAGGAGCATTAAAATTGTAATCGAAAAATTCTGAAATAAATGCAACTGTATTTACTCTGTGATACGTGTACATACAGCCTATATACTTGTATGCATATGTTTTGTTGAAACATGTCTATACTCAAAAAATCTACTGTAACATTAACTGCACTTGAGTAATAAATTCGAACAATAAAAACTGAGAAGTATTTGAAGGTATATATATATATATATATAATGTAACATTTGTTTACCTTAATTTCCTTACGGTCAGATCTGATAATCTTTGGTGCTTACTAATTTTTATGTGCTACTTTTCAAAATGAAAAAGCACATATTAATTATTTCTTGCAGGCTATACACAGAGGTTAGAAGGTAAATTATTATTTAACAAAGCACAAGCAGTTGTATCTGAAACGTGTATTAGTTGATAACAAAAAAAAAAAGAAAACTTTTCCTTTACCTGCATCAACGAATCTTTCGCTGTTTTACGGAAATATTTAAATTAAAAGCAATTCGTTGTGACGCGAATATACTATGTCTTATAACACTAATTTGTTATTTAGCACTGTTTCCAAATGACTCGGACTTTACTAAGTAATATATTCAAACCCGCTAGCATAACATAGCGTCTATTATACTCACTTTATTTCCTGCCGAATAAATTACTCCTTATATATTCTATTATAAAAATATTCGTTCTAACGAATTGATTCTTAGATATTAAATAACAATTATCAAAGGTCTTTATAATAGAATTTTACAGCTGTGGATAAAGCTGGTTTATAATACATAATTATGAGTCTGTTCAACGTTAAAAAATGTCAAAAACATCCTCGGTTTCCGAGGAGGGGAGTTCGAGTCTTGGCTTGACTTCCAAATGCATTAAAATGGAAATTTCGAAAAAGGATCAGCTAGTTGATACGTACGGGAAGGTCTACGAAGATAAGTGTCGAATTTGTTTAAAACAGGCTGTTGAAATTTGTGAACTATTTCGAAATGGAGACGCTATTCCTCGTAAACTTATGGCTGTTGCTTCCGTACAGGTTAGTTCGCCACTCTTTTTATCATAATAACAATACGAACACAAGTCAGTTTGAACTTTAATCTCTTTGTTTATATGTTTCATAATGATTATGATATTATAGATTCTATACGATTATCGAATAAGTTTCTAGGATCGATGTAAGTTGCGCTATTCACTCGAAATGACCGAAGCTATATATAACAACAATGGATAGCAACTAATTTGAAATTTTGAACAGATGCGATTTAAAAAACCACTGTGTTTTCGAATTAGAATTCACTTGTATCCCTTCAACTGTCTTATTATGAAATAATAATTGTTCTTGTCATAATCTGTAAGCAAACTTCTGTTTTAAAACATTGTACTGTTTATTGTATGTTACAAATGTTAATCTACAGTAACAACCTTAAGAATTTCTACACTATTCATATTTGTAAGTCCAAGTGTAATATATCAAGCTTTTTAGACAACAATTTACTCATATTTACTATTACTATTGTCACAATATCCATAGGATATTTTTAGGTAAACATTTCATTATTTTCACTCGAGTAGTTTCACTTTGAAAATTTCCAATTTTTGTTATTACTGCAATAAGAAATATCTTCTTTTTTTAGGTAGAAGAAGGAGATGGTTTGCCACCAGTGATTTGTTTGCCTTGTAATCAACGTTTGGACGAATCTTACGATTTCAAATGTCAAATACAAAGTACAGACGAGAAACTCCGCGAAATTCTGAAATTGAAAACTTCTTCCAATAACTCAGGTAGCAGTGCCAGTATAGTTACAGCAATAATCGCTGATGTGATATCTAGTGTAATATCTTCTGAAAAGGAGCATACGGAGAAGCAGGACGAGTGTCCGACAAACTTTTGTCCCGACAACTTTTGTTTCGCAAAAGACGATACTTCTTTCTGCTTGAACGCAGAGAGAAACTTATTTTGCTACGACAGAGAAACGCAAGGTCAATTATGCGACGCGAGAGAGAAGAAAAGCGCCGAAGATGTAAATGATTATAAAGCTCTTTTAGAGGATCCTCTAGAACAAAACGGTTCGGTGAAGCAAGAATTATCGCTGTACAGTGAAAATAACGAGCGCAATGAAGTAAATAGTTCCGTGGTAGAACGAGTTAGTCCAGTGAAACAGGAGGAATTACACTTGTTCCACGAACAGGTGGAACAAGGTAAAGATAATTCTTTTAAAGTCGATGTAAATACCGTAGAAGCATCGGAGGATCAACGAACGTTGGACGAAGCACTGAAAACAGATAGTATACAAGACGATGAGGAAAAGCCTCTTATATCGCGCACAACTAGAATACGGTGTACACAATGTATTAAATCCTTCCACACAAAAGTGGCCTTACAGAGGCATGTCATGGTACATAACAAAAAGACTAAACTACGATATGTATGTTACATATGCGATAAACAGTATTCCACTCTTGCGAGAGTGAAGAATCACGTTGCTGTTTGTCATAAAAAGGAAGATATCGATGAGACAAGAGTTAGTTGTGAGCAAGAGAAGGACGAAGCAAATACGCAAGACAAAAGAGTTAATAATATTCAAGTAAGCGCGTGACAATTTCGTTAGATGCTACCGTAGAAATTTATACGGTACTCTCTTCCAATAGTTTGGCGTACAGGGCTGTAGGGGAATATTTTTCTACGACTTGAAGTACCCCTACCAATTCCTCTTGGTACGTGGAAAACGAAATAAACGTCATACTGTTGTCTCTTTACCTATTAGTTGTCACTCCCAACAGTTCGCGAAGTTACCTTGTGCATAAACGTGGTCGTTTGCATTAATCGTTTGATATTCGTTTGTGAATATGTATTAAAGAAAATGACGAAATCAACTTTTATATTCAACGTCTTACCGTACTTGAAATATGTAATTAATTTGAATTAAATACGTACGTGCCATGATAAAAGACGTGTATCATTTTTTGTATATATTGAACGATTTATTAGGACAGTCGCTTTTGAAATACGAACGCGAACATGCTTGTTCAGTAGCGGCGGAACCGTTCGAACGCGATGAAATCGAAGGCGAACTATTGGGCCGAGAGTATTGTATTTTATTATTCTGTTTTATCTTCGCCGCGTTTGTTTCAATACTAACATAGCAGTACTAATTTCTTGTATTTCAGGATAAGAGAATAAAGGCGCAAAAGAACGACGATTCCTTGAAAGAACAACGAAAGAACTTAAAGTTCACTTGCAATGTGTGTTCAAAACAATTTACTTATCAGAAATCTTTTATAACTCATGTTAAAAATCACCCAGAATATAAATCAGAAGAAGTAGACGAGACCGACCAGTGTTCAGAAAAGGAAAAATCAGTGGAGAACGTTGAGGAGGAGGAAGATAACGAGGAGGAAGAAGACGAGGAAGACGAGGAGGATGAAAACATTCCTGCCGAAAGTCTACAGTGTACTCAGTGTGGAAAGTTGTTCGCGACAAAGAGAAATCTGAAGAGGCACCTTTCTACACACAGCGGATTGAAGTACACTTGCGGAACTTGTGGCAAAGGATTTTCACGGGTGGACAAATTAAAAGATCACGAACAATCAAAACATAAGGCTGAAATATTCGATAGTTCCGATTTAGACGATAAAGACGATTCGGACAGTATAAATAAGGGAAATTGTTTAGAAGGTAGAAAGAAAGTAAGTAACTTCTTTTTAAGGTATACAACTTTTATAATACATGTATATATATAAAGTTTAAAATATAGAGAACCCTTATAATTTATGTAAAAATAAGTAATCTACAGAATAGAAATATTTCAGGACCGGCACAATCGACCACATAAATGTGCAATGTGCCCTAAATCCTTTGCACAGGCTCAATCTTTAACGAATCATATGGAACGTCATACGCGCGTTAAAGAAACTCAGAAAAGGTTTCTCTGCGAGGTTTGCAGCAAATGTTTCGCGCAAAGCGGTTCACTGGTCGCACATATGCGCACGCATACGGGGGTGAAACCGTACGTTTGCAATGTGTGCAGCAGGGCGTTCACGAAAAGCACTTACTTGCAATTACATCTGCGTACCCACAGCGGGGAGAAACCTTACATTTGTCAGTATTGTAGTAGAGCCTTCGCGCGTGCGAACACGTTGGCACGGCACATAACGGTGCACACGGGAGAAGCGAAATATCATTGTCAAATTTGTACAAAATCATTTAGAAGACTGACCTCGTTGAACGAACACACGTACACGCACACCGGTCAAAGACCTTACGCGTGCAAGATTTGTACGAAGAGATACAACAATGCCGGATCGCTTTATGCGCATAGGAAAAAGTGTAAGGCGCAGCAGCTGGCCAACACCGGATTTGCGGTTTCTGCGGAAAATTCTGTGCCTCAACAGGACGTGAATGTGTCGCAGGTCTTGATCTATTCACAGAGAAAGCTGATGGAAGACGCTACTGTCGGACAAGTTACCCCCACTCCGCAGTACATGATCGCAAATGTACACAATCAGAAAAATTTGGGAGCGAACATTATACAACCATTCGCGATGGAAGATCCGAATGTCTATGCAATCAATTCGAAGCAATTTAAGAATCCCTACTACACAATCTATCCAAATATGTAAGATAATAACGTGTGCGGAAAATTGATTAAAGAATGTCTTTTTTTTTTAGAGATATTAGTCTGCTTTATACCTTACTTTTAAGGAGTGATGTAAAACAAATGTGCAAGTGAAGATCGAGGTAACCATTGAAATAGGTAAGTAATCAAATGAATCGCGAATTTGTGTTCGTACATATCTGATCTAATTTTCTAATCGCACAATTACTTACCTTTAGTAGTATGCAAAATGTGTAACTTAATCAATGTCGGAAGCATTTACACCTTTACTAGATAACAAAAAGTGGTATACATATTTTTCTTCTTTTTCGTTACATGAATTTGACTTTGAAAATTGCTAGACTCACTCCTCTTTATCGGAAAAAGTTGTTGGATGGTCGCGATCGTCTTTCGGTGGTTCCGTTGAATTGTCGCCTAAATGTTTTAAATTCGGAGAGCTCTTTGTTTCAAGTATTATCGTTTCGACAGGCGGTACGTCATCGGCCGTTCCTTTCGGTTGCGTTCTCATCATTTCTTTCCAATAAATACCTTGTTTTCTGGGGGATTCCATGGATCTGTGCCTTCTCACAACGTGTTTCGGACTTTTAGTCTTCAGCATTGATTTACCTAACGCAGATAAGTCTATTTCTGGCAGTTGTAAATGGTGCACAGAACGGCACTGAGTTTGACTTGTAGGACTGTCTTCTGCACCGACTATAGAATTGTCAAACAATGTTACAGGGTCGTCGTGTTGTTGCTCCACTTCCGGAGATTGATCCGGAGTTGCTGTTTCGAACATAGGCTGACTAAACCCTTTCGGAGTGTATTCCCTCCACGGATTAGTGTCGCCAGTGTACGGTGCAGGTGTGTCTATGATTTGTCTCGCAGCCTGTGACAAGTTGGACGTGCTTGGTGACGACTCTAGAATGATTTTCGGACTCTTTGCCATCGAGAAAAATGGTTTCCGATTCGGATCGACTCTTAACGACGAATGTTTCGCCGATCTCGAGAATTTCTTCACAGCCTCCGATAGTATTCTCGATTGACGGTCTGTTTGCTCGATCTGTGGCAACGATTCTTGAATATCGAATTGTAAAACTGTTTCAGGACAACTTTGATCAGTCGTCGTAGGTGATTCAGGGTCCAAGTTGATCTGGCTGAATCAAACGAATCTAACTTAGTGAGGCTTCGTCGCGCACTTTGCTTCCACGTCGTCTCAAAGTTGTTTTATTTAAACTTACCGTCTCTGGCACATCGGACTGTCGTTAGCGTGAGTAGCTAGACTCATATTCGACGTGTACACCGATTGCTTCAACGATTTCGTTTCCTCCTCGTCTTCTTCCAGAACATCTGGTAAAAACATTGTTTGCTTCTCTTCCGGAACTCTGTAAATACAAGTTACACGCATATAAGAGAACAGAAATACGTGACAAATGTTTGTACGAGTTCGCTATAGTCCACTGAAATGTTCCTGGTAAAAATGATCAGAAATGCTAACGTCATATTCGCAACACTGCCGCGATACGTTTTCTTTTTGTAAGCGGCCGCTGCTTCGGTGTACGGTAGCGTCAGATTTTCAGCGTCGAAGTAAATATCTTTGACTAACGGTGGACATCGATTCATGAGAGTATCTACTCCAAGATACGACACCTGTAACAGACGCGAATACAACATACATTAGAAAGTATGAACGATTTCGGAATGATTTGAAACGAGCGAATAACTTGTTACTTTCGTGTGACGATCAATAATCCAATTCAACTCAAAGTCTTCGTCGTCGTCTCCGAATGGATTGATCAATTGTTCGGCTACCTGAAAAACAGTTCAATCTTGTAAACACATACAATTTCGTTTGCTCCGAGCATTTCGCCGAAGAAAGAGATATACCTTCAACAGTCCCATGAAGAAGAAGAACTGTAGAATCGTGAAAATTGGTACGTAAATGTCGATTCCTAGTTGGAATTGTTTGTCCTTGCCTTCTATGTATTGCCGAGCGAACAATGCAACACCGAAGAAACTATACGTTGCCCACGTCACTACTTGCGTATAAACTAATGGAATAGATATCCAATCGTAACTCCACAGGAGTCCACATTTTGTGCGAAATTCGTTAAATTCCTGCAATCAATCGACGCTGATTTAATAAGTTACGTTGTTTGTCACACAGCATCGGGCAATGCTGTTTCCACGTGTTGTCGAACGATGCGGTACCTCCATGATTAATTTTAATCCTTGAGCATCAGGAATTCTTCGATTCGCGCGTGCTTCTTTCAGAAGATTAATGAACCACGTGCAAGGAATCCAGTAAGTATTGAACTCCAAACTTGGTACTGCGAGAAACAATTCCAATTCTAATGTTGTCATAAATCCTGCAATACACGAACCAATATTACCGCTTACACGACAATGTGTAATAATTGCATGTAATGAGGATAAATTTCATACCATTTGCATTTCGTGACTAGTTGTTAATTGAGTAGTATTAGAAAATTATTAATCAACTATCTCGTCTGTTAATGAAGTTATTTCTATCGAAAAACTTAAATTCTGATTAATTTCACGTTTGCAAATTCATAGAGCTATGTGTTCTGTCTGTAAATTTTCCAACATATTTTTATGTATTTTCCAAAGCATATAAAACTCATTAAAAAATGCTAAAAAAAGATTGAAGTATACCCAACACGCAGAGTTTCTAAAGATGCGATCATTATATGTCCCAATAACTTTTTTATTGGGATTATTTGACGAGAACGATCATCTTTATTCTTGAGATTTTTCTTATCACGGATTCCATCTTCAATTCAAAACAAATCTAAATGCATTGTTGCTTGAATACGTGCTATGGGTTAAAAAATTAGTATGCTCATGTTAGAAAGAAACCAGTTTTACAATGTGTACGCATATATGTAAGTTTTTTACTTCGTTGGCTTAAGAATTTTACCGGAATCAACAACGTGTTCGAGTGTTGGAAATCGTTTTTTCACTGCGGAACTAATCGATCTTAGAACGAGTATTAAGGAAAGATTTAAATATCGCATCAGCGATCTTCGAAGCATACGAGCATACTCGTCGTTTCCCGTAACGTACAACGCGATCGAATGCATCGACCTGAAAAAAAGAACAGATTAGTATGAAACACGCGTAAGTAATTCAACGTACATTCATATTTATCATCGCAACTCACTTGTCCGGCCAAGGTATAGCCTGGTACTGTTCCCACCACCTTTGGGCAACGTAAGATACGTAGAACCCGAGGACGAAACTCAATGGAATTAAATTGATAAATTTGTCGCAGTAAATAACAATTTGCTCGAAGTCTCTGAAAGAAAATTTAGTTCACTCTTGTACTCTGTCTCTAGTTTTTAGTTTACTCTTGTTATCTCTTGATTCCTCGAATGTACAAACCTCTTTTGCGAGGCAGTAAGCAGATGTCGATAAATGGCAGAGAGGGTAGCGAAAGTCAGCAGAAACAGCAAAAGTTCCCCGTAGATGAGTTTGTAAAGGGAACCTCTCCACATAAAAAGGAGCCTGGTGAATCCGCCCCTCGTGGAATTGGCAACTTGATACTGGTACGTCACTGTCATTCTTTCTTCATTCAGTGCGTGCACATTTTTCTTTAACGAATGTTTAATCCAGAACAAAATAACTTTGTCGTAAGAATAACAATTTCCTTCTTTTCATTGTTACAATGTAAGCTCTTCTCTTGGGACCCTAAAGTTGAAAAATTCTTATTAAAAAAGTAGTTGTGTAAAATACATGCAGATGTAGTTACATAATACGATAATACCTCGAGCACAGTGAAAGCAAAATGCAATAGAATACTTTATTGAATTGATACCAAACAATTCAATCAGTTCGTCCAGACTGTGTTGGTCAAGAAAGAGAGCACTAGTTCGAAATCCATCGTATGCCTCTGTAAATAAATATAAGTAAACTCAGTTTCTTTAACAGGTAAACATTTTGTTCGAAGTTTCGAAAATGCTAAGAAATATTTGGTTTTCGTATATAAACGAAACCTCGACGTCTGCCCGAGTAAAAACCAGAAAAAGAAAATGATTTCTATACCGTAAAAAAAGAAAAAATGTTAACGTCACGACGGTGGTTGTCGTTGGGAAGTGTCGGCTTCATAGTTTTTCGGACTATGCACCATAAATAATGCCGAATAGTCTTGGGAGTTACGCCAAAATGCACCGGCTGTTAAATATAACTTTAGACATTGAAATAACTGCCGTCTGAGTAAACATACAATTTATTGGAAGTTTCTAACACTCAACCGAAGTGCTGTGCTATATATATAGATTTTAATTAACACTTTAACACTAGATTTACGGGACTCGACAAAATGACGGATTCTAATATTTTTAAATTGCGAATATTGAGAATATTCCTCTGAATTAACTTAACTTAACTTCGTGTAGAATTATTTGTATTCGGACAGTCTAAAAATTCTAAACAAGTATTAAAAAATAACAAAAGTAACTATACAAAAATATGTACGTGCTTACACAGAAGATTTCATATTTTCGTACAGCGAATTTTGCAAGTAGAAATATTATAGAAATAGTAAAAACGGTATTATAAACAGTAGTGGAGTACTGTAGAAATATTATTAGTATATTTTGTTCGCAGAAGTACGTATTCGTTTTATGAGCATTTAATTGATAAATAATTGCGACTATAAATAGCCACGAAAACGCCTGCAAACATAAACTGCAGCAAGCGTGCATGACCGAACGTTGGCGCGAATGTTGCACAGTTACTATTTCTATAAAATTTCGAATTATATATAGAATTTCAGAAGTTTCGAAAATTGTACGGATGTTGTAAGAAATTTCTCGAATCGAGTCGATTCTTTCAATCTTGTTACAACTTTTAACGAACCTGTGTATTAAACAAGTGCTTATTATCGGGGGCCGGCATGGTTTGAAATTCATATAAGTATGCAAGCTTTAATATTACAATGAACAGTTTATAAGTGGTCAATTGTGTTTCCCAAAAGTTCAATCCACGTCTGTATGGAGCCCAAATTGTGAATTTCTACCTCATCCTTTAGTAATTTGTAATATTCGGCAGAAGATTCGAATTCTGAAGCAAGTACGACGTCACAAGATGGCTGCCGCTCAGGGATTCTCTTAATTTCGAGAGATTTAATGTTCGTATCGAAAAAAAGGCTCCATACAGACGTAGCAAAGACGTGTACAAACACGGTGGTATGCATTTTTGATTGATTACTTGCTTATTTAGCGTAACGTAGCGTGACAGTCAAGGCCAAATGCCTGCCGGCCCCCTTAATGACACGTGCGCGAAGCGTCATCATTGTCTAAGAGATCGTCTGACGGCCGCGGGATGCTCCCCGAGGGAGCAGTCTAAAAATATGTTGGAAACAAACATGCGACATTGGCCGAGCTACGAAATACTTCCGTTCAAGCTTTAATCTAATGTTATACATAGTTTAAGTCGGCACAAACTAACTAGAAGCGGTTCCTTCTACCTTGTGACCTATTTAAACGTCTGTCCGAAATAAAATCTCCATTCAGTTGTACACAATGAAATAACACTTTCAGATCTGTATCACTGGACCTACGTGAACGAGAAGAATTCTAAATGTGATCCACATAACATCCACGAAGTCTTCCACAATGAATTCTAATGGCGAATTAAAAGAAAAGTATAGTTCAAATTTCACCGAAGAAGAATAAAATTAAAATGATATTATTGGCACTGCAGTGCATGTATCTACGTATTATAAATTTAGACACTGTTACAGTGATCTATAATACAATTACAATGTTCATAGTAACATGTGCGAACACGGATTATTAATATTTTATGAAATAATATATTAATACATTCACCCGTTGGTGGAACGAAATTTAATAAAATGCACTTGATACAATCGCTTGGCCTAGATCGAATCGATCTACCTCAACTAACTTTGGGCACGTAAGTTTCGAAGTGTGAAACAATGTTATTGACGGGAAAAAGAGAATTAAAACTTTAAACGTAGTCTTACAAAATTTTCATTAAGCCGTAGACATGGAGTACGTGTTGCATGCGGAGTATCGGTGGCAGTATTTGGCACAAGCGTGCTCGCTGAATGTTTAAAAGAGTGATATTTTACACGACTGTATTGTTTTACTTATCGTTATATATTCACAATTTTCAAAATCTGTTGTATAACCAATTACATTAACACATGACACGCGTAAACAATATTTCTCTCGACACGAGCGCAGATGCGTACCCGAAGCTTAAGAGCGACAAACTGCACCGCTAACGCATCTGCGTCGTCATTGTATAGATGCATCTTAGCAGCGAAGCTGTTCAATTTCGATTCGATGGCAGATGCCCAAATCTAAAAGAATTTGAATGTCAAGCTCGTATCGATTGAGATTCATACGTTCCACCGAACAATATTTTGCTCTTCTGTGAAACATGAAAGTAGGTCGCTTATTAAGAATTATTCGATGTTCTCGTTATAGAACTATTTAAATTACGCTTTGAGCAATCTTCTTCGAACGATATTTAAAGGAAATAATTGGGTGTACATACACTTTTGAAAATAGTAAATACATAAAGTAATATTACCCAGTCAGCCATTTCTGTTTTTTTTTCTACAAAGTAATGAAAAATAGTTGCTTTTCCTGTTCTTTAAACGTTTAAATGTGTAATTGCATGTGCGCTCCCTCTATCGTTGCAACTGCAATGGCAGAAAGCGCAGTTACAAGAACTTCTAGTATCTTACAAATAGAGAATAATATCGAGCTAATAGCTGCTCGTTTAAAATTTGCGTTAACATATTGTAAACTAGAATTTAAGACTTTCTAGTTATAAAAACTTGTTCATTTCATTTAATTCTATTTGAATTTACTTCCGCTGGATTCTGCGCGTCGGTAATCATGTTATCGCATATGATAACGTCCAGTAATTTGAAGTCGGCGTTACCTTTCGGTAGAATCGAGAGCTAATTGGTAACAAGTATCCGCGCATGATATGTAGGACGTGACACAGAAATGGTAGGTTCTGTTCCATGCTAAAACGTTGATTCTGAAAAGGTAGGCTGTATTCGACACCCTTTTTCCACCGAGCACTCTTCGTTTCCTCTGTGGAAAAACTATGGAAGTTTCTTACGGTTAATTCATCACAATTTTATTGTGCAATAAAATGTACATTCCATCGAAGAAATGTGTACAATTAATATAATATCAGAGAAATCTTTGGGCAACGAATTCCAGTTATAGAAGAGCAACGTGTTTTTTTTTTGGATCAATTCCGTACATCACTCTCTACAGAGGACTAACTAACGCGTCCAATACGATTTTCTAGCCGATTTCTACTCTGCCCTATGATGCTGTAAATTCTGCAAATACTTCTTTACAGACTCCGGGTTCAATGGTGCAGACTTTACAGCAAAAATTTTTCGTTACAGATATTAGAATGTCTATCGATTAGTTCAAGAGCCATATGTAATGCTACAAAACTCTAAATTCCACTGTTCTCATTGGGCTAAATAATTCAAACAATTGAAACGCATTAAGTATTTACGAACAGAAAAATTATATATAATCAGACACGCCTGATTAATACAATGAGACCCGCACGATCAGATATGATCAATATGTATAGTTTTTCTCATATTATGCATAAAACGTCTGCTGTACATACATGCATGGTACAAAATTAAATATGTTACAATTACAAATCTCTGTGATTAAATGCTACAGAACGGTTTTACTATTAAAAGTTACCTTAAAAGAGGCTCGGTTACCTATATCAACAAATTTTGGTATTACACTTAATTACAGAGACATACGATAGTAACACCATTAACTTTTACACTTCGTACATTAACACTCAGTTATACAGAAGAAAAAGAATTATATAAACTCATGTCGTTTGTACATTTCTCGACCCCGAGTCGTGGAAAATAAAGAACCACCGCCATTATTCGTCATCTCAAGCTGTTGGTATTTATAAATATTGAAAAACGGGAACGAAATTGATAATGCAATTTTATGCGACATTATTGACTGTGGATTCATTCGTTTGCACGAGTTCTTCCGTTCCAAGTGTGTAATTACAAACGCAACGTTCAGTAAGAAAAATAGTTGAAAGCTATATTAATAATGTTAACAGCAATTTGTATATTTATAACATAAATAATAGCAAGTAGTTATTTTAATGGTACTAATGAAGACAGTTAATTAAGTACACTGTTTAGATACGATTCGTAGAAGCATCCTTATGTAAGACTGTAATAAGTTCTTTTTCCCTTCGTTTATGTGTATATATCGAATATACGTACATATATAGACCAATATCTTTTCATTTTTCTTGTTTTAGTTTAGCGTAGGCGACATAATATCGCAGAGAATAATTTTTTCGCTCAGTGACCTCGAGGTCATTCGCGAGCGTAACAATTTATGTACAATACATATACACGGCTCTTCTCGATTACTACTTCGTTATAAATTAGTGAAAAAATAATGCTGCTTTGGCCATGGTCTGCGCATCGGTAATTATTCACCTATATCTTCGTTGCTAACACCTACATTTTTTAATGCGGTCTCTTGATAATCCTCAAAATGGTAAAAAAACTCGAATCTTGTGATCTTTCTCTTTCGTTATCTATTACAATCTCAATTCGAATATATATATTCGCCACAATGTATGTATATTATTTTCTCTAACACTCTGTTCATATCGACAGCGACCAATAATATATTTAATACTTTGATTATTATCACTGTGTGTATCAAGACAAATCTTTCTTCTAAAGCAAAAATGTTTTATGCTCACGTAACTTTATTTCTCTTTCGCTTTTGAAACATCTCCTGATTTCGTTTTAATTCTTTTCTCTTTAGATTTACTGTTCCTCGGAAATAACACGTTTTGACACATTGTTTAAAATACTTATATGTCTCGAGTATTATAAAGCACCAAGTACCTGTAACTTTGGTATGACAACAGAACTGTTCCCTAATTTCATCTCTTTCGCTACACAATGTACACGCAACTAAGACATTGTCTGTCCCGGGTAACACGTAGACTCTAACAAGATTTCTTTTTTCCAATCGTCGAAATCAAATAGAAAACGTACAAATGGAATGCTTCGACTTCTCCGAAAGGTGTTAACAAAAAAAAAAAAAAAAGAAAAAACAGGAATTTATTCGCAAACGATTAAAGAATGAATGTGAAGTGTAGAAAAGATAGGCGGACATGGAATGTATAGCTGTTTGAAAATAATTTAAAGAAATTCGGCCAGCGTGACACGCTGACACGTAAAACATGTTGACATTAAAAAATAACATTTGATTCTCATCAACGTTCTCGTAGACTCGCATTCTGTGATTATTGTAATAATTATGTTCTCTTATCATCCGTTACAATTACAGGAAATTAAAAAATTATTCCTCACGAAGGCATGTGTGTAACATCGAGGAGCTCGTAATATAAATTAATAATATAGAAGCTTTTGTGGTCGATAGAATTATTTAAGCTTAACGTTAGTTCCAAGTACGAGGATAAACTGATCTTAAAAATGTACTGTACAATGAAAAGTAGCTGTCCATGACGACGCTAATAAACGTGTATATATAACAAATACAGTTCCGCTATTGTGTTCTACCTATGTCCGTTTAAATCCTCTCGTATATGTGTATGCTCCAATAAATTAATTATTCACGTTGCAACAAATAAACAACGATCTGTACATTTAATATAAAAATTAAACCTAAGGACGGAAAACAGAAAACGCTAAGGCTAATCAGATATATTCGATGACCCCTTATAAAGACAACATTCGAAATGACTGGCAAACACCGTAACCCGTCATTATTCAATCCTAACGAACTTTACCATCTTTAATGCAGAGAACAGCGGGTCACCATCCTGTATAATGTGGTATCGTAACGCATTGTGTTAATTAGCATTTTAAAGAATTCTCTTAAATTACAATTTCGGGGGATACTCTTTCGAAACAACCTTCTTGTGCAAAAAGTGTTCTTTTTGTTTACGGTATCGATATAAAATTCCTTATTTATATCTCGGACTATCGGGGGGCGTCGGTTGAGTGCTTGCCCTCTGTTTCTGTCCAGTCTTGAACGACATCTTTTTTACGGGTCTAGGTGAAATTCCATGAAGTGCAGTACTATCCGGTGTGTCGTTGCTGAACCATACTCTGCTCCCATCGGACACTAAAAACAATACGAGGAAGCATTAATTCCGTTGGCGTTGTATTCGCCGAAATCAAGTCAAGCTAAACGTTTACGTGTGTAGCTAAAAATGCAATTCAATTAAACACGTGTGGAAGTAGATACACATGGTACAGAAAGTAAGCATGCAATTTTTGCTAAACCAAATCTAATCGTAATGAAAGTATTCTATGCTATGTATATGTATAATCGTTAAAAAGAAAAAATGTATCATGTGAAAATGAATTTTAAATAGACAGAAGCAATTTTAGTCTCGATATTCTCTGAAAAATAAAACAAGCACTCTAGGCACAAAACACCATGATAGTGTGTGGATAGTTTTTGCGATTAAATCCGGTGTGAAATATTTACATATTCGACTTTCCAGGCGGTGATGTTGTTAAACAAAAACATTCACACATTTTGCAAGAAGCTAGTTACAACATTGAACGCTGCATGTACAGTCTCAAAAATTCATTGACTCGTGAAAGTTGTAGCAACACTTTTACCGTCAACTACTGACACACATCTAAAATGCCATATGTATGAACATAGAGTACCGTATTCTCTATCTATAAAGCAATATGAACAAAACTGGCGTATGTAATGAGATATGAATAGAAGGAAACTGTATATAGGTCTATGCCTAATATGCACATAGAAAGGGAATTTTACCTCTGAATAGATTGTGTAAGACTGTTAACAAAAATATAATTAAGAAACATGTTAAACATATTAAACAAAGAGCGTTTGTATATCTCAGTTATCTCAGAGTTCGGTAAAGTTTGAGTAAATCGTGTGATGTTTGAAATCAGCGTGAAAAGATCCATGGGAAATGATGTATAACACGTTGAAAACAAATTTTTTCCGCCCGCGGTATAAAAACCACAATTTTCTCGAAATTGTGCAAGTTTCACGAATTTTCTCAAGGTTAATTGAAAACAGTTTAATTTAAAACAAATTTCATCGCTCTACCTCATTTCTATCGAAAGTTCTCCGACATTGAATCCGATTCAAATCGGCGCGCTCGAGGTCAAAGGGTCAAATAACTTAAGAGTTTCTGTTCGAGTAGACTCAAGGACAGTGTAGACGTCTGTGGTAAGAGTACTAACATATTATAACATATATAGAACCACTACCAGATAGTCTATAGGAAAAAGTAGAGTATACAAGAAGTAAACAAAGGATACACTTCGTGTATAGATAGAACGTAAACAGCAAAGGAAAAAAATAAAAATAAATAAATTATAATACTACCTTGTCGGATGGTGTTACAAGGTGGGTGGGGGTTAGTGGACTGAATTAGTCACCTCTATTCGCGCGATTATCACTGCTCGCCGCCGATGAACTTCGCAGTCCGGATCGACCCTGATGCGAATCTATAAGCGCTGCTGCGAGGTTTGACGATGCTGTGGATTGCACGCTTGTTGTAGATCCTGACAGTGTGATATTGATAATAATAATAACAAACGATCGGTGTGTATCTCATGCGGAAGACTATCGTGAAAAAGAAGGGGGTGTTCTCGCTCTCGTGTCGAGCATTTATCGTACAATCTAGAGAGAGAGAGAAATCTATCTGTCTCGGGGGCTGCTATGAACAATGAGAACTGTTTCGTGTGCATCGAATCGAACTGCAAATAAACACGATCTGCGCGTGTGTGGCTATGCTCTGCTAGATCGAGCCGGAATCTTTCTAGAAAATGTGTACACGTATAACCAGTTCTACGGTTCAATAGAATAAACTAACCGGATACGGAGGAGGCACCACTGAAAGGGCTCGGCGGTTGTACCGGGGAGTACACGTTGGCCGTGAACTCCTCGAACGTTGTAGCTTCTTTATGGTTTCTCATGACAGTGTCGATGGACCTCGCTCTCTCCTCGTAACTGTAATTATTACTCATTACCAACCGTTCGATCATGACGTTCGCACCGAAAACTGGCGTACTCACTAATGCTGATACAACGTGAGCGTAGATCGTTTCGCTCTGCTCGCTGCCAGAGCCGTTGTTCTCACTAACCCGGGCAGAACCTTGTCCTCGACGATGCATTCGTCGAACAGTGGCCCGAAGAACGGGATTTCCGGTTTTCGAGAGATCTGTATTCTGTACAAGTTGTTGTGCAACGGATAGATCACTATCAAAACGTCGCAAAACTCGGTCGGTATGATGTCCCTACGATAATCTCTCCAGTGCTCGGACCAGACTATGTGAATCTCGTCGTTGCCGAGGTGACGAGTCTGAAACACAATCTCACAGTCAGGTATTTACCTCGGTTTAGAGCATTTAGCTTGGAACAGTAGTTACCTTCTGCAACAAACTTTCAGGACTGTCCGAAGGCATCCTCGTCGCCACGTGAAAAAGAATTTCGGTAAATGACGTAGCAAAATACGGCGCCGTGACGCCGGACGCTTTCCCGGGCACGAGACCGCCGAGAAAGCCCGTGTGGGACTCGAGCTCGACCTCCCAGGCCAGTCTAGCGACGAAGCTCTCGTACTCTTTGCTAGCGGTGACGTTGCTCAGTATCGAGTTCTTGTCCTCCTGTCCTTGACTGACGTAGATCACCGCTATCTTATGCGTCTCCCTGGACCGTTGACTGTCGAGATTACGCAGTTCCCGCAACAGCTTCTCGTTCTTCGAGAGTAAATGCAATTTCCTGCGTTGCTCCCAACCGGACAGACCCAAATGCGAAAATAGAAGGCGGCAGTGATGAAACGGCGCTGGGGGTGGACGACAGGAAGGCGGACTTATCGCCGAGGCGCACATGCTGAAACAATAATAATAATATTAGATAATAGATGATCAAGAACGAAGAAGTTCCATCGGGACACGATGTACCTAATATGCTGACTCCAATTGTTGATATGCTCCTGTTCCGCGTTCCTCTGACTGAGAATGGTCGCGATAGTTTCGCTCTCGAGGTAGTAGCCTTGCGGAGGATTCGCCGGCTCGTTCAGCGCTATTTCCGGATTGGTTAATACTTCCGGACTCGTGTGTCCTATGTACTGTAAGAGCTGAGAACGTAGAAACGTTAAGTGTAAATCATAGAATCGTAAACCACGTTGCCGTTATTATTCCAATTCGACGAGCTACTTCAAAAGTATTCTTACATCATCCAAGTTGTCCATATCACTCGCACCGTTCGCGAACGTCGGCAATACGTGAGGCTCGCGATGTCGCACAGTGTGTCGAGGAGTACACGTTTGAGGCGTTATCACGCTGCTCAAATCCTCGCTGTGCGGCTTCGTTCTCCATTCGACTAAAACAGAACGGATTTGTATCGGACTGAAATCAAGCGATAGCAACCGAGTCGACGCGAAACGTCGCTATTACCGTGCTTTGTAAATGCTATTGGAATATCGTCGTCGACGGACGGTTGGCTGTACAAGATGGAGCTGTCCCACGAAGCTTTCCCCGCCAAATCTCTCAACAGAACCCGGACCAACGACGGCGCCGTTGTCAACCCAGCCGTGACACCGCCTCCGGGCGCGTCCAGAGCCGCTAATTCAACCAGCGACATTATCACGGAGTTCGATAACATCAACAGCTGCATGTTCGGGGCGTGAAAGATCGCGGACGACAACTCGTCGCCGTCGATTCCTGGCACGTCGTCCAACTCAACGACCAGCGACGACAATCGGGCTGCTCCGATGCCCATCGGGAAGTGTCCCAGATGATTTATTAAATGCATCATCACCTGTAATTTCAATCGCGTTAGCACGTGGAACCATTGTTCAAACCCAGTGATGTCTCGCGAGGAGAGGAAATAAATAGGATCGA
>CM052141.1:1236023-1258131 GCA_028454255.1 Halictus ligatus | reverse complement strand
CGTAGAATCTAACATTGAATACTAACATTGAATAACGTCATCAACAATGGTTTTCCCTGAAACACCCGTAACAAGACGCTCGGGCCTAGATGCATCGCCCATTCGCCCAAACAGAACAACATTGATATTATCAATTGACCGCGTCTGTCTCGTGTACTCATATATCCAAGCGTTTCGGACAATATCTGAAACGAAAGCACGCAATTAGACCGACATTTAATTTTTAATCAAATTAATGTGACGACACGCACCTGAATTATCTTCGATGGCACATTCGGATACAATTCCAAGAGGATATCGGCTTTATCACATAACAGCAGAAGAGAATCGCACGCCACTTGGGCAACAGTGGCGTGACTGGCCTGAACAATGAAAAGCATAATTTTTGAGTTCGGTGTACGTTTACGTACAAAACTAACACTAGAAGTACCAACCAGTGACACGTGTACATTTTTCATAATACACACACACACACAAACGATAAACTTAATAATTTTTTGTACGCAGGATAACGAAAAGATGCAATTGAAATTGTTTCCCGTCTGATACTTCTAGTATTAACATGTTCTTGCCGGCACTACGTTAATTAGTATTAAACAGAAAGTACGTTAATCACTAATATACGGGGTGACAAGTAAGATCGAGATACTGGTGGACATTATACAGACACATGTTCGTGCAATAAGACCATGCAATGTTGACAACATCCTTAAAGAAGACACGTAGACATCGGTCGACAGGTAAATACTGTAAACAACACGTAATAAGGGACTCGACAAAGGTTTGTTAATCCAAGAAAAACTACCTGATCCATCAAGGGGAAACAGAAACCAGCTCTGCGACGATCTGCCCCTTGGATCCGCTGTCAATCAGACTCAGTGGAAGAGATACTGAATTTTTGCACTACTACTACGACACTTACTACACTTAACGGAAATATTGTTAGGTAAATCCACCTAAGAGATTGCAACTAAAAATTCTATTAATACACACTACGTAGCGCACACTGTTTCACTGAGAATATGTATGTCCCAAGTGCAAACTAATATTATCTAATTCAAATAAATAGACCTACTATATATAATAATAATATACATGCAGAATGTTCTTCTAAATCAAAAACTAAAACTGATCAAACAAAATGTATTTTTGCTACCGGTAACAGACTCGAGAGGCTCACCCGTAGCGCCAGAAGAAGAACCGTGACGGATTCCGGGATTCTCGGGTGTTGATTTTTGTGGCATAGTTCTCTGTAAACGAAAATGGCGATACTCGAGAGCGCCACGCATCTTGCAACGCCGGTCGGTTCGCGTCTACAACTTCTTAGGAGTATCGTGATTATGTGTTCCTAAAATAAAACAGGATTCGTGTAACGCGTACATGTATACAGGGTGTCCCACATAAATGGGAACACCTGAACGTCTTTCTTGTAAATATCCAATTACTTTTGCGTCCGGACACGTCATGGTCACAATGTCTGTTGCAGTGGGTTGCAGAACGGGTAATTTGATTGTGGTGGCAGGCAACGACAATAAAGATCCGATTATCGAGACAGCTTCCGTCCTCGGCGCCTGTAATTTATTATTCGTTCGTTATTTATATTTCCATAATCGTGCGTGATGTTATCATAAAACTAAAATATGCAATTTTCACAGTACCCCGATGTCCTGGCTGCTCAGTATCACATTAGCAGCGTGAATGTAGTCCAAAATCAACAGACTGGAACCGGGAAGATTCAGACTGAACAATCTCGGTCCGGTATACTTGACGAGCACGTGCAACACTTTACTATCGTTGCTGACGATACCGTTGTGAACCGCACGATAAAACAGAGTCAGGTGTTGTTTTGGCAAACTGATGTCCTGCGGTTGGATCGTCAATAGACAGATCAAACGGTACGCTGCCAGTTTGCCAACTTCGTAATGGTCGGATAGCTGTATCGCCTGCAACCACATAATTCGCTCGATTAGCGTCGCGTCGTTGTACGTTGTATATTTCGTAGCTATCAACAACCTTGAAACACCAAGGAGCGATCACTGTTAACGGTGGTATGAGTTCTGGAGCCGGAGGGGTCGCTTGATTGTCTCCGGACACGCCTTGGTTTAAACGAATCTATCCGACACGAAACAATAACATTCAGTTAATGTTACAATAGCTTCTTCGTTGGCGTGGACAAGATATCTCGTTGTTCATGTAACCTTATGGACATGATATATTTGGAAATATCCTGACCATGCCAACCAGGAGGGTTAATATTAGGTCTAACGGAAAGTTCTGTCCATTTTTGAATTAAAAGAAAATAACACAATTTTTATGCATTTAGTAATATCTGTTGTAGAATATACTTTCCATCGTTTTAGTACACGTGTGTAAATGCAATGATAAAGATAGTCAACCAAAGTCAACTTGTAGTGTAACTTTTTGTAACGCTATCGGACAGAGCTTTCCGGCAGACCTAATAATTATGGCAACTCGTATAACGTAATGGATGCCAACTTTTACGAGTGTTTGCGTTAGCTGCACAAGGTAGTCCATCACTTGACCATGAAGAATGGGATCCTGAATGTTATTCACATCCCCCAACGCTGACAACATACGTCTCCATAGTACCACTGCCACATCGGGCAGCCATCCCCGAACTCCGCCACCTGCCATAACAGATCTCCTTTCTGACGCGTCATTAGTGTCTGCGAAGTAAAATAAAATAAACATTTGGTGTGCAAATTCTTCCTCCACCGAAACGCAATCAGTCAGAAAACAAGATCTCAAACGTAAAAAGCTACAAATAATTTCGTACACGTGGGTGTTCCGTTTGCAGAACGTGAAATGCGTAAAAATTCCGTCCGTGTGAATGGGAGAACGGTTCCTGTACACACGGGCACAGTTAATTCGCAGAAATACAAGCGAAGCGTATGACACAAGTAAATTATTCTCCGAGCGAATTAAACACAGGGTGTCCCGGGTTCTGATGGACAAACTTCACACAAGTGGAAATAAGAGAACAAAATTAAAGGAACAATTAAAGGCTCAATACCCTCCGTTGCTGAAATGCAACAAAGCAAGAAAGAGATTTATCGTCCGGAATAAGCTCGATAAAAAATCGACGTCAAGCTTGTATCTACGGTCAAGGAGGACATTTTCAAATGATCCAACAAACACGTTCGACCTTTCAATGTAGTAAGATCCACGTCGTCAACTTCAAATAACATTCTCTTCTTGTTTCCACTTGTAGGACACGCTTCCCAAGTTTGTCCATCGAAACCCGGTACACCGTGCGCATTATTGTTAGTGTTACATCGATGAATCATAGATCAGAGCATGAACATATCGTTGGGAGTTTGTGGAGATGCTCGCGCGCTGTTATCGACTTGAGAAACAAAAACGAGATATCTGTTTTTCACGATCGTACGCGGGTAGAGCTGCAGGAGGAGGAGTCTGCTTACCGATGCTGCTGCCGTCAATGTTTTCGATTTGAATGGGGCTGTCTTTGTTGCTGTCGACCCCGCTGCTGGGCGTCGGAGACGGGCAACGCGGCGACGGTGGTTCGCTGTCGACAATGACAAGGCTGTCCAAGGATTTAGCGCGTCTGTTCGGCAACATTTTCCTGGTGTATCCGGACGAGGACGCCGAGCCGCCCGACAGCAACCGAGCCATGTCTTGCTCTATCGATAGGGGGAGTACTGCGCGTGTGGAAATTGTTCACACTTAATACACAAACAAGCAGACGAACGAGCGAGAAGAAGGTAGTGGTAACGTGCGCGTATCTTTCGAGGGCGGTTCTCGTTTGACGGCTGGTCGACTGAAATTAGGCGAGCAAGCGCAGGGGCGAGGGAAACGCGGTATTGCGAATGAAGGGGATGAAGGGAGGAGAACGAATGAGACGAGATAAGTGTCCGGCTGACACACTGTACCGGTTTATTTTTAAACCGGTGTCAGCCGTCGTCCAAGCGAAAAAGTAAGAGACACAAGTTATAAATAAATTTGCACGCGCTATCAGCAACACAGATGGCACTACCGAATTGCAAAAGTCACCAGAAACTCAACCGAAATAGAGACACGGCCGGGAGACGTGGAACGGAGAGAGAGATAGAGCAACCCGGTTGTCGTGTAAACTGTACGATATTTACCAGGGATACCGCTGTGCACGGTGTGCGTGCGGTTTCTGTGGAGCTTCGTACGAGCTTTCGCGCTGTATATCGTGTTGTCGCTCGCGCTACGTGGAAGAGGTCGAACCTTCCTCGAATCTCGCATCGGATGATCTGTTTCGGAATAAAGAGATTTAGACCGGTTAAAAATCGGTTTATTAGCTGTACCGACAACTTGTTCACTATTTTCCGGTTTAACTCGTCAAGGAGATTTTCGAACAAAAACAAAAATAGTGGGCGTCCCATTGTGGTACATCTAATACGATTCAAAGTGATCATCGTCTTTGTTCTATACCAATAACATTCTCTTTCGAGACCGTATGACTTTCTTGGTCGACGCTTCCTTTGCGCGGTGGTTGCACACTTCCGGTCGAGGCGGCACGGCTTCCGACGCCGCGACGCTTTTTAGTCTTTTGCTCGCTCAGTCTGTCCAACGGTAGATCGTTCAGATCCAGATTGTACACGTGCCTGGCGAGTACCCTCGTCAGAGTATCCAGCGTTTTCTGTTGAAAACAAAAGAGAATTAAAATGATCGTCTTTAAGATCATTCGATTTCAGAAACTGTCGTCGCGGGACATTGAAATTGTAATTGATTCACTTACGGCCCATTCTCGAATTAATTCTTCCCACTGGGTCAAAGATGTCAACACCTCCAGAAACTGATCCCACAACTGGGTAGAAATAACAACGTTCAGGTTGGCTTTGATCCACGTGACGATCAACGTTTGAAATATGGCCGGCGCGAGTTTGCCACCGATACTCTCCTGAACCTTCCGTCGAGACGATTTCTCGTTTAGAACGAGCGACGTGATTTGTAGCAACACCCTAACGAACGAACGATGAAATTAATAGCACAATTAATAAAAAAATATCGTGTGTGTATGTATATACCTAAGCAGTTGTTCCCAAGTGCCTGGTTCCAGTCTAGAATGCATAACGACGTAACGATACACGTTCAACACCCTTTTACAGCTGTCCGTTTGCTCTTCCAGCAGCGTCAGAGACGCGTTCGGTCCATAATTTTCCAGGAAGAACACATTCGAAGCCTGTGTGATGAACACTTGTAGAACATTCTGCAATCCCGCTCTGATAAACAAATTTTCTCTGTGTATAGCGCCGAGGTACGAATCGTTTCTCAATCGTGTTTGACGATAAGATTCAGACGGACTTCTGTCGAAATCGTTCCCATCTTTCTTGAAGTTGTCCTCCAAGTCCCTGTCCTTGTGTGTGTCCAACGGTTCCAGCATGAACGGAGGAAGCTCCTTGCAACACAATTCAAGAATCTGTTAACAGCCTCGATTGCTTTACTGTTCTACTTTACGGACAACACGCTTCGACTCGTTTACTTACATTCATCTGAATCCAATCTTTGTAAACAGCTATAGCCTTTCTAATAGCACCGGCGTGATTGAAGTCCAAAAGAAATGCTTGTCTGTATAACTCGTGTACAAAATTCACGTTGTCTCTGTTACCGTAGAGAACCTCTCTGACGAGGGTCACAGCCGAGACGGTATTATCCTCTTGATTTTGATTCTCCTGTTGAGATATAGTAGATTCAGGAGACAGCAGAGTCGAGTCGGCCGAGTTTTGTGTGACAGAGACGCGACGGAGTTCCGACTCCGCGTTTTCTTCGTTTGGAGTTGTGCTAAAAAAAGAAAAGAAAGACGTGTAACAAGATAAAAACTCTCCTGTACAGGAGCGTACGGTATCCGCTTTTCAAGATTGAACCACAATACCTATGCGAAAGATGTGCGAAGAGACCATCCTTTCTAGCAACATGCGTAAAACTAGCGACCCACTTGATCAACGCGACTTTAGACAATACATAATTATCCTGACTTTGATTCGTTGGTTTGCGCATCGTAGGCAATTCTAAATTAGGTTTGTACAAGGAGAAATTATCGTCGAACTCGGGGCAAATGTGACGAAGGTACGTGGCTTTGAAACGTTCTAGTAAAAACTGGAAGGTCTTGTGCTGTCGCGTGGTTTTATCTCGCCATTCTATCTTTACAACCTGTAACTCAATTCGAGAGAAAACACAACGTTAATAGCAGTGACAGTAATGATAAATATTGTGACATACGCTTCGACAGATTTTGCGGACGTATCCGTACCTGAGTAACCATGAATTCGAGTAACGCTTCTAAAAATCGAACAGTCTCATTGTCAAGAGGCTTCTCCCCACTTTGCGGTGGTAAAATGGGTCCGCTGTCGACCGGAGTGACCGGACTCTGATTCGAACCGTTGTCATGGAAAGTACTTTGCGACAATTGCGTATCGTAAAATTCCTTCTTATCCTTATCGTCGGAACTAATTACTTTTGCATGTTTATTCCTTCCATCCACCTTACGTTCGGACTTGTAGGGGGATGGTTGTTGGGGCGGAAACCCTGGTACCAGGCTCGCAAACATTTGATGTATATGTTCGGGCGCATTTTCGCCGAGTGCTTGGTACCACAAAATGAAATACCTAAAATTAATTTTCCATTACTCGATATTCGTTGCTTTCTGCTAACGAACGCGATCGATTAAAATCATCCGCGTACCTTATAGCTTGTCTACGAAGTTTCCAACTATTACCAGGGTGTAAAAGTTTTTGCAAAATCCTCGCCAAACTGTGACACTGCCATCTCTTATTAAGCAGCTCGGGGAGAAGCGTCAGAACTTTCTCTAAGAGCTGCAACACCTGCTCCAATTCCTCCCTATGTGCTTTATGGACTATAAGAAAAATACTTTTTTTTTATTAAATATACATATATAGATATGCATATATACATATATCATATTTTTCATGATATTTTCATCCTATTCTTCGTTAACAAAGACTAAAAATAATAGAAATAGCACCGGGTCGTAAGTATCCTAAGCACATGCTAGTTATTACTAAAGGGTATATATATATATCTGTAAGACTGGACACACTGATCGGATTAACGAAACTGCAACATGCTTGGGACATGTATGTATATATTCATCCATCTTTTACTCACCAATGTGGAAGGAAAGTTCTGACAGCAAAATAGAGAGAAACAAGCAAATAGTAAAATAATTATAATATCGGGGTGATACAAAAATGATATTCAATTTCCACGCATTCATTACTTCTATAAATAAAACTGCATCTGGTTGCACCGATAGAAATAGATATCGCAATCATCTCCACATGTATATGCAATGCAGTTGTAATTTACATTGTTAAGACCTAGATTTTTGTATGTCCAGAAATAGGCTTACCTCTCTGCCGCAGGTTTGCTTCGGCCGAGACAAAACAATCGTAGAGAATAAAATAGACATGGCTGAAGTTGCCTTCAAAAAATCCTTTCGCTTCGTCAGTGTCCACATTTTCTGTAACAGAGTGCCATTCATTTTTCATTAGGTATATACGAAAATCAGACGCAAGATTCATCTAAATCTGGAATTCTTCTTATGTTGGGTTAACTGTAAATGTTTTTTATTCCCATCCTGATTGCTAGGGAATCTGCGATAGAATATTCCTGCAATTATTTTTATAGGAAATGCATATTTTTATAGGAAATTGATAAGAGAGTGATAAAAGATTTTGGAGGATTTCAATGATATATTATTTATTCATCATATGGTCAAACTATTTTGTAATATTTGTAATTTAGATATTATTAATAAATGTTACACGTGTAGCAATCCAACAGAAGAAGTCAGAGTTGTACTATTGCGAACGGTTTGGCTTATGGAAAGAGCTATGAAATCTCTATGACATCACCGGTCTTATGCTAATATTACACAGTAGGCAGAAGTTCACATTCCCTTCTATGTTTCCATGTATTTTTATGAATACTGTATTTACGTGTAATTTAGTACAACCGTAACAACAATGTTTATCATCCTATAAGTTCAAATTAAATATTCAGTATATTATAAATATTCAAGGTCAAAAGTCAAATTTATTTTTGCTATCCTACACGAAATATTTTTAATTTGCCTTCCTAAACTGTTCCTACATAATTGATATATTCTAATCAGTGTGTAAAAATTGGTGTCCACATTGACACACACACATTACTATCTATACGTAATAATAATGTAACATTAGACAGAACTGGAGGCCATGGTAGGTTGGTTAATGTGGTCATGCGGTTTGGTGATTAGATACCAACCACCTATGAATATTACGACTATTGTAATTCTAATTGTATGCTAGCTGACTGTAGTAATTCTTCAAAAAACAAAAAAATTCGACAATGTTCTCATAAAATAAAAACAATTTTCCAAAAGAATCCTTGGTAGTGCAAAGACAACAACTAACGATCATTACCATTGAAAAATGCATTAACTCGATTATTCCAACTTCTAATTTACATAGGGTACAATTCTGCTAAACCGTGTCGCGACAGATTAGGAAAAAAAAAGTATTGCAACCCCTTAACAACAGCTGACAACGAAGTACAACCTTCTCATAAAATAAAAACAATTTCCAAAAAAAAAAATCCTCGGTAGTGCAAAGACAACAAATAACGATCATTACCGTTGAAAAACGCATTAACTCGATTCCAACTTCTAATTTACATAGGGTGCAATTCTGCTAAACCGTGTCGCGACAGATTAGGAAAAAAAAATAGTATTGCAACCCCGTAACAACAGCTGACAACGAAATACGATCGAGTGTACGTTCCGAGGAAGAGGAAAATTCGTTGACTCGAATTCTCAAGGTACTCTCGAAATTGAACGATAACATTGACAACGGTCTCGGCGCGTTGACGCGTAGGCGGCAAATGCTAACAAAATTGTCGGCCCCCCCTTTAATCGTGTTCCGCGTTCATTAGCTGGAAACTGGTTATTCGCGGTTAACGTCGACGAACCGAATTAACGTTCAAACATCTAATTGCAGGATGCGGACGAGCTGGGACGGGACACACGGTTGACTCACCCAGCACGATCTTAAGATGCTTGAACCGTGTTGCGCTGTCTTTCTTAACGTCCTGAATCTTCAGTGTTGACTTTTTGACGTCTACATGTAGCTTTTTGCTGAACATGGTTCAATGCGAGCCGCCGCCGGCCGCGACGACGAGAACTTTCATCGATGGGGTAGAATGCGGTCCTCATGGATACGGGCCGACTAACTGCGCGCTGTCAACATGTCACGGACTTGAAATGCACGGCTCGTTTTATCACGGTTCGGCGTCAAATTTCCCGAGTGCACACACCTCCGATCAGATGTACGTGGCAGCCATCTTGACATCCTCGCCGCGCACTGCTCATAACCTGTCGGGGCAATGACATCATCGTCCGTGCGATTCATTCGTTTCCTTCACCTCTCGCCGATCCGAGAAATTTTCCGCGAAAATTACACCTAAGCGAGTGCGATCCTCGAAGCGATACCTCTCGTTTCCGGTTCGTCGAGACGATTCCTCCTTTAATTAACCGCTTCGCGAGAGCAATTCGGGCCTCTTCGCGAATGTCGAAACTGAATTTTTTTGAAAGCTGCCGCCACAGACCAAACACAGGATAGACCAATCGCGTGTTGCAGTTTACGTTGTCATCCAACGTTACCGACAGCCGCGCGTGTAGGTATTTTTAACGAAAAGAAAGGTAAAATTGAAAATTTTTTTAAAATTTCGTCTTCGTAGGTCGTAGTCGCTTGAAAAAGATCTTAACGATCTGTAACGATTCAAAACGGATTCGAGTTGACTAAACAAATTCTCTAAACTGTTTTACCGACCAATGGTAACGGATAGAAAATTTAATTTTAATTTATCTCGATTACACATTAAAGCAAAATAACATCTTCGTAGGTCATAGTCGCTTAAAAAAGATCTTGATGATCTGTATCGATTCAAAACGGATTCGAGTTGACTAAACAAATTCTCTAAACTGTTTTACCGCCCATGGTAACTTGATAGAAAATTTAATTTTAACTTATCTCTATTAAACATTAGGGGAAAATAACATCTTCGTAGGTCATAGTCGCTTAAAACACATCTTAATGATCTGTAACGATTCAAAACGGATTCGAGTTGACTAAACAAATGCTTTAAACTGTTTTACCGACCAATGATAACTGATAGAAAATTGAATTTTAATTTATCCCGATTAAACATGAGAGAAAAATAACTTTACACTATAATTTGTTAGATGGAATATCATTTTGCCAATGTTATTTGCCAAATCGGTTGTTTTATATGATAACTGCATAGTTTGCGCTCGAATTCTACGTTATCCACTGCGTAGCATTGAAAGTCACTAGACACCGATTCACATGTGTCTTCTGATCTAGGAACATTTCAATCGGAAGTGACGATTGTTCGTTCAAAAGATTTGGCGGCATTGTGATTGTACATTATGTCGCAAACCGATAAAGTTTGCATGGAACTTGCTTTCAATCAAAAGATTAGCTACAGTCAACGACTTAAAGTGAAAGACTTTTGGGCATTTTTTGATGCTGAGAAGCCATTAAAGCCGTATAGGGTATCGTCAGGTAACTAAATAAATTCAGTATTGTAAATTTTTACAGAACAACGACATACCAGTGACATTTTGTCCGGAAAGGGGTTAAATGCAACAGATTAACATTAATTTGTTATTTGTAACGTACAGCTACAAAGCAGTTAGAAGGAACCAGTGATGAGCAAACTTCAAGCATACGGAGAACAGTATGGCAGGATCAGTTCAAAGTCTTCCAGGAATTCAGATTAGATCAAGCGGCACTTGCAGCGACCGAAATTTGCAACCTATGCAGTACCGAGACAACCGACAGGTGAATAACAAATATCTTCGATAAAATGTCATGCACAGATTCCATGTACAATATATGTTAAACAGTTCAGAATTAACGGACATGGTGAAAGAACCGTACGAGCAGCTGTTGAAAGATATGAAACAATTCGACGACAAAATGCAAGCCAAAACCAAAACTAGTCCTCCAATGAAACCTAAAATGCCTCGCAAACGCGAGAAACGTGGTACACGTGCGGGTCGTTAACCATTCCATCAAAGATCAGCCATTTACAATTTTATCGAAACGTTTCGGTTGAAATTACGGTGATCATCTTCTTTTAATTAACCCTTAGGACTGTAAGGCACCACTAAAAATTGCTGTATCGTTATTCAATTTTTCTTTACATTATTAAATTTGTTGGTATCGAATAAATTACTAAACATTTCGGTATTGTACTAGTAAATTTCACCATTTTCGTATGTATGAAATGAAAAAAGTATGTAGAAGGGAAATATTCTTGGTCGGAAGAAATGTTTCAAGTTAAAATAGCTTCGAGTGCAAAAGGTTAAAATAAATTGACCACTTCTAAACTGCTCATCGCAATGTTGAAGCGGCAGCCATCTTGTGACGTCGTACTTGCTTCAGAATTCGAATTTTCTGCCGAATATTACAAATTACTCCGGGATGAGGTAGAAATTCGCAATTTCGGCTCCATACAGACGTAGTTTGGACTTTTAGGAAACATAATTGACCACTTCTAAAATGTTTATTGCAATATCGAAGCGGCAGTTTGTCTAGATGTTGACCCCTTGATGGACAGCAAATAAATATGATTTGCTTGCGTTTTTGCACGGATTTCCATCATGTTCCCGATACCGTTCACGGTGTGTTCGGCCCCGTCGTTGCTTCTGGCCTGTGGAATTGGAAATTGGAACAAGTTAGAATATAGATGAGCGGGATATAACTCACGGTTCCGTGGTTCCGAGGAGTATCGAATTTCTGTGGTGCAGGCGGTCGACGTTGTTCGGTCCGAGCAAGGTACCCCCTGCCACAGGAGCCATGAATGGACCCGAGGATGCTGAGGATCCTTACATGACATCTGGTCCCCCCTCGAGTCTCTCGCGTTACCCTCTTTACTGCCACTTCAGCGCGCATCTTTAAACCGAAGCTCGTGTTTAGAGGACGGATTAGGTTGACAAATCTTACAGGAAACGGGGAACATTTGTACGCCACTGGCGTCGGTCCAGAATCGTGAAAAATGTCCGCGAAATTAACGGGTGTTCGGAGGTAATTCGTCATTCCGCCGAACGATCCCTGTAATAAAGCAGAACTCTCCTAAGTCTCGACGACGTCTTTCGAATTGCATTGTCTGCAACGTACTCGGACTCGGGTTTCAGAGATTCGTGTCAACTATGTCGTACAGGATGTTGCATTTCTGAACACGCGGGAATCTCTCCGGTGACATTACTTTGTCGCGGAATGTCCTGTTGTGAGATTTCGGAATTTGACGTAGCGCTAGGTTCACGGAGCACAAAAAGCGACGAGTTTGCGTTACTTTATGAAAATACCAGGGACGTGCTAACCACATTTTTAGCAGTATTTTTGAAATCTATCAATTTTTGATCTATATCCGAAGAAATCAATTTGCTAAATTATTTCTCACGTATGTAACCTTAGAATCTTAATAATTTTACATTAAAAACCCGTCATTTTGACGGGTCCCGTAAACCTAGTGATAATTACGTGATGTATAGATAAACGTAAAAATCTGCGGTACAGATCAGCAAGGCTTCAAGGGTATTAATACTATTTTCAGTAGTAGTACTCTACCGAAAAGGAAGCTTGAGGCAAAATTGTCGCTAGAGGTAAATTGTTGGTTCACTGTTGAAAAATCCCGTGAAGATTGTTCAGCCATGGACCCCCACGGGCTTCTCAAAATTATGAAATAATTTCTAGTCGACGAGATCAGTCGTTCCTCGCCGACAGTTTTTGATAATTGCGAGTCTCGCCGTGTAATCGCCAATTCTGGAAAGACTAATAAAATTTAACAAGTGTAACAAACGAGATGAACCAGAATGCGGGAACGTTAATCAATTTTGACACCATTTAATGACCATCTGAATGCAATCAGAGTAATACCATGCAATTAAAACTGCCGGGAGATAATCATTTCGATAAATTTGAATATAATATCCTCTCGAATCGAGGATGCAACTGATGAACTATGCACGCAACCTGATGTAAGCAATTGATACCGATTGTTCGCGGTTACTCCGGTCATGTGTGCATGTTGAAAATTTTCAATCTACCGGATCAAAGTTATGATTTACAAAAATACGGTAACAGCTACCCTGAGCATGTCCCGCGTTCATCCTGTACCCACCAATTCTGATACAGTAGTAGGACTTCGTTTATGCGAAATCGTTCGGAAGCTCGATTAAACTGACGGTGATCTGTTCGCAGAATAAAATTGTTCCACATCGATTGCAATCTGCATGAGCTCGGTAAAAATTCATTTCGCCGGTTAATAATCTGTACACGTCAAAAATAGTGATACCGTTAACACTAGGTTTACGGGACCGGTCAAAATGACGGGTTTGAATGTTAATTTAAAAATATTAAGATTATAAGGATGCATCGGCGAGAAATTATCTAGAAAATTGATTTCTTCGGGTGTATATTACTTCGAAAATATTGCTAAAATTTTGGCCAGCACGTTCCTGTCATTTTTGCGAAGTGATGCAAAATACTTGGATGCTTTTGGTGCTCCGTGAACCTAGCGTTAAACTCTTATTAACCTTTTCACTGTTTCGAGTCCTAAAATCGAACGACTAAAATCCTAAAATCGAGCCTAAAATTCTAAAATTTCGAAGCCTAAAATCCCCAATCCGGTGAACAGAGAAAACACAATTTTGTACGACGCAGAGAGACAATGTGTGTGTGTGCGTGTCCAGGCGCTAATCGTCGCAAAGTTCGCGCCGCGAAGATCAATAAACAACCGCCGACCGGATAGAGAGTCCTCCGCAATTTACAAAAGAAAAAGAGCCGGAGCAGGGATACAAACAAAAGACGTTGGAGGCGCGGAGAATAAAATGAGAACCGAGGCAGGATTCCATCCGGCTATCGACGAGCGTCTCGTTATTTTCACGAAGCGAGCGAGCGAGCGCGCGCGCGCGTGTGGAAACAATGAGGGTGGTAAAAATAGAGGAGAAAGAGGATGCGAGAGAGACAAAAGCGAGGAAGGGGGCGAGGGAAGGAGGAACGGGGGGTCCCGTTGACGGAGATTCGACGAAGCAGAGATGTTTAATCGGTGTTGGCCCGCATCAGGTTGATCGAGGGCCCCCCAGCCGGCCGTTCCGAGGGCGACGCCGCCGACGAGGACGAGGACGACGACTGTTCCATACCCGACAACCCTAGGTCCTAGTTAAACACCGACGCGTCACGATGATCGTGCCTTGAAGAACCTTGAATCATCAGGACCAAACAGACCCTTGGACTTTTTGTCTCTTCCAGCCTTTTCCCCTCCCTTCCACAATTTCCTCTCAAAAACCACATGTACACAGGCCGAATAACACGTACGAGCGGTTACCAGGCGATACCTTATGAGAGAATAAGAAAAAAATGTGGAATAGAATTGTTTCATCCGAAGCTTTGTTTTCGAGAACATTCAAGTTGAAAACGCAGCGAATACTGTTCGATATTCATCGTCTGACGAGTACGATCGTGACCAGCCAATTCTACTTTCCACGTACAAGGTGGGGCAATAACTATGTCCGGTTTGAATTATCCCGTTATTTGTAATAATATGAACTATTACAAATAACGGCAATATTGTCTGACGAGTACGATCGTGACCAGCCAATTCTACTTTCCACGTACAGGGTGGGGCAATAACTATGTCCGGTTTGAATTATTCCGTTATTTGTAATAATATGAACTATTACAAGTAACGGCAATATTGTCTGACGTGTACGGTCATGACCGGCCAAATCTACTTTCCACGTACAAGGTGGGGCAATAACTATGTCCAGTTTGAATTATCCCGTTATTTGTAATAATATGAAATACTACAAATAACGGCAATATTGTCTGACGTGTAGGGTCATGACCAGCCAATTCTACTTTCCACGTACAGGGTGGGACAATAAATATGTCCAGTTTGAATTATGGTCATGTACCGTACACGACAGACAATATTGCCGTTATTTGTAATATTTCATATTATTTCATATTATTACAAATGACGGCAATATTGTCTGACGTGTAGAGTCATAACCAGCCAATTCTACTTTCCACGTACAGGGTGGGGCAATAATCCAGTTTGAATTATGCCGTTATTCAACAACTATTTATCCAACTTGTTTATAAACTGGACATAGTTATCGCCGCACCCTGTATAGTAAAGCACACGAGCCCGACACGGATCTTTAAGTACAATTTTCTCGAAAAGGAGGCGTCAAATGAGAAAAATGTTATTCCTCTGTTCCGGTTTGTAGGTACGTGTAGAATCTCTCACCCCCTGCCCGTTTGTACACGTTATTCGGCCGCGCCCTATACTAGCAGCCCTTCGAAACAGAGTCAGAGCTTCTTCTTGCATATTTCAGAAGGTTACAATCGTACCTTCGACTCGCCATCGTGTGTACACTTAAGTAGAACTCTTCTCGATTTGATTAGAAACTGTTGTACTCGATTTCCAAACGCGGAATCCGACGCGACGACGATGACGATGACGAGGATACCAGGGATCGACACACACACAGAGAGAGAGAGAGAGAGAGAGAGAGAGAGAGAGAGAGGGAGAGAGAGGGAGAGAGACCCGGAGAGAGAGTTGCGGGCTCTACGATGACGGCTGGAGGGAAGGGGGCGTAAGCGGAACCGGGGTGGGTACCAGGGGAGAGGCTGCGCCGTGCCGATGAAGCGAACAATGGAGGCGGGATGCTCATTTGTCTGCGGGCATTGTTGTTCACCCGGCCGGAAACACGAGCTCCGTGCTCTCCTTTCTCTCTCCCTCCATCGACCGTGCCCCCCTACCCCTCTCTCTCTCTCTCTCTCCCTCCACCTACTCTTTTTCTCCGTTCCTACCCGCCCTCCCCCTTTTCCGCTCGTTTTCAACTGGACCACCGTGTACCCCCTACCCGAGCCGATCTTCGAGCCACCGCGAACCACCCAATCGTATATCTGCGATTTTCAACACCGATCGATCTTACACGGCTTCCTCTTTCCTCGAAACTCCCGAAATGCCTCGAGGACGCGTTGGACCTCTTCGGATTTTTCATAATTGTCTCAGAAATTTCGTTGTTAATTGAAGTTGCGCCTTTATTTCTGAAAATTAGGTTTTAACCGGAAGACTACCTAACAGTTTTTCCTCTGTTCATGCGAAATCCATGCCATACTATATATATTCACTATTGTACATTCAGAATTCTAACAAAAACAAATTTTCTGTATTTACTGATTCGAAATCCGCTTTTGACGCCATTGGCAATCCGACGCGACACCCTACTGTCCAACACGTATCCAAAACACTGTATCAGAAATCGAAAACGATAATAAATATATTAACATCGAATGCATAAAAAAAAAACCAGCCTTCCTGATGCAAAATCCTATATTAACACATTGCTGGCCGGTCACTAGTTAACTCGTGTTTTCATGAGCAAACGTTGTTGATTGTACAAAAAAGGACACAAAAATTTATATAAAAGATATGTCTAAAGTTTTATTCGACTTCTTCATGTATAAATCAAATTTATTGAGGTTTATTTAGATTGTTTTAGTTCTTTGTTCACGATGTTTGTGTAAACTTTGTTCAAGCGACTGTTCACGACGAATGTGTACGATTTCATTGATTGTCTCTGCTCCCCATTTTGTGGAGTAAATTAATAAATGATTTGTTTGTTCTTCGAAGAGCATACTCTGGTATTGGTGCACAAGTAGCACGCGTGGTGGACGTGACAGAAGTTCCCGCGGACATTTATAGACATCGAAGAGAGTAATATCTTCTAATAACAAGATTAACAGGCGTCGGGGTAAATATTCCTGGAAAAATGCGCGCGCGTTCGTCAAAAGCCCAGATTAAACTTCTCCGAATGTGCAACACGCGTCGTTCAAACATATTCCGTCTACAATTACCGTTTCTTTTAACGCGAATCAACGGGCCCCTCTCGTGTCACGCAGATTTCTACAACACAGCAGAAATTTCGCGTTCCTGTTCCCCCACCGTTGTTTATTATTTTTTATTTCGTATCATTCCGTTCGTGGAAACACGCACAACAGAGAAATGTGTCGCGACGAAGCATTCTCGATTTGTCCGCGGCAGCGAAACATCGAACAGGATATTCTAACGTTAATACACAAACTGGAATTACTCAAAATGGATCCTAGTATGTTCCACGAAACGTTAGTCGTCAAAGCGATTAATAAGGTTAGCGAGAAACACCAATTTCGTAACTGTTAAGTAACAATCGCAATATTGGATCTCCGTGGAAATAAAGGAATCATTTGTATTAATTGTAAAACGTACGAAGCAAATAGGACTCTGTGGTTTTATTAAGTTTCGACCCCGGTCTACCCTACTGGGTTTTTGATACTGAATTTCCTAATTGTTAATTGAAACTAGAGGTGTTTTATTAAGTTTCTCCCCGGTCTCCCCTACTGCGTTTGCTACTGAATTTCCTAATTGTTAATTGAAACTAGAGATTTGAGACTTTCACGGCCCGGCATCATACAGTTTTGTCTGTCGAGGCTTTCGCACTGCATCAGCGTGTCCTCTGACCTCCTGATCAAGCTCGCAAGCTGCAATGCTTGCAAAACCTTCGGGAAACCTTTAATCGAAACACATTTGGCGGTTCCAATAGTCGTCTTTACAGAAGCTTAGTTTTATCCAAATTTGTTGCACGGAAGATTTGTTGCACGGAAGATTTGCTGTGGGAACTGCATGATCCGTGCAACATTGACTCGCATAAGGAGGGCCCGAAGGTTACACGGTAGTTTATTGTTCGTCGTGCACGTACACGGTTCGACGCTGGACATGTGTGCACCGCGGTTCGAATACTTTCTCGTGTCCGTGTAGCCCGTGTTCGATCACCCGTTAAGAAGGAAGCTCGGGCCCGATGTCCAAGATAAGACGAGGAGGGGAGGGGGACCTGGGGGGACGTGTCCCTTTCTCCGCGGCACATGGGCCCCGAAGTGGTACCGAAACACATCGGTGGGACCAACGTTACCGGGCCCCCTCACGTAATCCACGGATACGTCGCGACGAATTTGTACGGCTAGCCAATGAGCCAGAAGCCACCCTCGGTGCCCTCATCCTCGTCCTCGTCCTCGTCCTCGTCCTCGTCTTCTACCGCACTCCTCGGGGCTCTTCCTCCTCTTCATCCTTTCGGCGGAGCCGCGCCGTCCGGAACGCACAGACGAGAAGAAGCCACGAAACCGGGCCTCTCGCTCAAAATGGCTACCGTCCGCATCGATGGGCATCCGATCTAAACTACGAGCGCCCCTTTCGACTGCCCCCCCTTTCCTCGCCGGCCCTGATCGAACCCCCTGCTCTGCTCTTTCTCCCTTTTCGAGCGACCACGGTTTTTCGGCATCCACGCGTGCCGCCGCACAATTTCGACAAAATCGGATTCGAAATCGAGGAACTAGGAATCAGCTAGAGCGATGAAATTTTGTTTTAAATTAAACCTCGAACTTTGTAGAATATCGGAAAATTAGAGAGATTGTGGTACGAACGTTTTTTAACCTTGAGAAAATTCGTTAAACGTGAATCGTTCAAGAAAATTTTTCTTTTTCCAATACCACGGGCGGAAAAATTTGTTTTCTAACATGCTATACATCATTTCCGATACATTTTTCACCCTGCTTTCAAATCTGGTCTCAAAATTTGTCCACGACCTCAGGATTTTGCGAAAAATAGATTTTTCTGACAAAAACGATTCACGAGGAGTTATTTAACAAATTGATTTCTCAAGCTATACATATATATTATTATTTAAAAAATGGCTACAGATTTTGATAGACATATTCATGTTATTTTCATAAAATAGTCATATTTTACATTTCCTTGTAAATTAGTGTGTCATCGTTAATCGTTAGGGGGACGCGCGTTAGAACCGTGGTTTTTGCAGTAATGACAATTCGATTATTCGAACGATTCCAGCGCCGGCCGCCATGTAATCCGGTGAATCGATAATACTGTATCAGGTTTAATCAATTACCGGCCGAAAATTTGAACAACAGCAATATTTACTATTCGTCGGGAAATTCGGCGAACGGAACGGATCGCAGACCGGATATGAGGGAATTAATTAAACGCAAGCACGCATTGCGGCCTGCAATTCGATGCTCGGCCGCGTATAACGTATAATATTGCAACATGTAGTCGACCAATAGAATGGCACATTGTAACGGGACCGTTCAAGACTATAAAGTGTCGATCCTGTGATCGGTAATTGTACATTGAATACGCCTGTCACTTCCCCGATAAACAATACCGCCACGGATTTTGCGGAATAATATACCAAATTCAATCATTATTATTTCAATCGACGTTGCAAATTGCGCGATACAATGACGGTATGCCGAAAAATCATGTCGATTGAAATCAGCCAGTTTTTTCGAAACCCATCGAGTCGGTGTACATGTACGTACATACGTGAACTTGTTCGATACAGTTAGCGTAATCGAAGCTGTTCCAGTGGAATTAAAAGAGAAAAGTTAATTGATATATCGATTCAACGATTTCATAGAAACTAAGAAAAATCTATCTTTCCATAAGAAATTTTACAATAATTATTCAAGCACAGATTACCATAAAAATCGTTCGAAATCCGAACAAATTAAAACTGATAATATCTCGATACCTATTTTTCCGGTATTTACTCGAAAACTTTTTAACGCAGAATGACGAGAGAAGTCCAACTGTGTAAAAGAAATGTCCGTTAAAAAGAATAACGCGAAAACACAAGCATGGTGCTGCAAATGTGGTACTCCAAATTTTTCTGCAACTGCACCGGTAAAACGGAGTTATAACCGGAAACAATTGCACGCCCACAATTGCAATTGGCCACCCTGTATATACGAAATAACGCGAAATAAAAGATGGGAAAATATAATTTCGCTTGTGTACGAAGGTGAACGAAATGTCGGAAATCGGTTTTGGGGAAAGGAAAAAGCGAGGAGAAAGGGATCGGGACGTATTCAAATTGAGACGATGATTTCGGGGGAAAAAAAGGGTTAATACTGCTCGGTGGTTTCGTGGGGCGAGAGAGGAACGCGAACGACCGCATCGATGCAAAGAGATCACTTTGTGGCCCCCGGGACCAACTCCCGAATACCGGGGGTCGTTGCCGTGCAATTTCACGGGACCGATAATGCGATGTTAATAGAATGGAATATTGGCCCGGCGGTTCCCATAAATCATGCTTAATTTGGCAGAGCTATTCGGTTCTCTCTAGCGGGCTTCCTAACTCTTTTCCCCATCCATCGTGTGCTCCTCTTCTCGCCGGTGTGGCTTCTGTCGGTCGAAAGAAGCTCGTAAAACTGGAACCCTCTCCGACGACCCTGAACCAACGCGGTTGCTCCACATACACAACGAGCCCTTCATCGTTCTGCCGTGGCTTCGCAAAACCATTCTTTTCCACGGCGTTTCCATCTTCCCCGAGACCGGTCGCGAACAACCACGGTTCGAAAAGTGACATGATGTGTGTGAAAGTGACGTGATGATATTCATAACGTGATACGCTTTATACTACAAGCAACTGTAGACTCGCCATTATTTTTAATGCACCGGGATGTGCCACAATGTACCAGAATGTACCACAATATACCAGAATGTACCAGAATACACTGGAATATACCAGAATGTACCAGAATATACCAGAATGTACCAGAATGTACCAGAATATACCAAAATGTACCAGAATATACCAAAATATACCAGACTATACCAAAATATACCAGACTATACCAAAATATACCAGACTATACCAAAATATACCAGAATACACCAGAATATACCACAATATACTATAATAGACCAGAATGTACTAGAATATACTAGAATATACTAGAATATACTAGAATATACTAGAATATACTAGAATATACTAGAATATACCAAAATATAATAGAATATAAAAGAATATAACAGAATATACTAAAATATACAAGAATATACAAGAATATACCAGAATGTACCGGAATATACCAGAATACACCAGAATATACTAGAATATACCAGAACATACAATAAAAGACCTGAATGTACTAGAATATACCAGAATTATATACTATAATAGACTAGAATGTACTAGAAAATACCAGAATATACCAGAATATACTAGAATATACCAGAATTCACCAGAATATACTAGAATATACTAGAATATACCAGAATGTACAATAAAAGACCTGAATGTACTAGAATACACCAGAATTATATACTATAATAGACTAGAAAGTGCTAGGAAATACCAGAATATACCAGAATACACTTAAATATACCAGAATTGTCATATATATTAAAAATTGTTCCCTAAAACATAAAAGTTACTTCTTTTCTACGTTCAGTCGAACTGAAAATTTCAATCGAGTTGAAACTGCTAGAGTTGAGTAAATTCTTTAAATATTTTTACTGTTTGCATTTGTTGATCCCACTTATTCTTGCCATAAACCCATAAAACTGGCGATTATACTGATCATTAGACTGCAAATCGGTTGCAAGGGACAGGAAAAAATTCATTTCTTCCCTTAATCGTCTTAAAATATTGGAAATAATTCATGGATGTTCTTAAATTCTTTTAATCCTTTCACTCGTTCAAATAGCACCCACTCAATTCGACCATAAACGCATAAAATCCGCAGTCTACTGATTATAAATGAGTTCTATCAGCGAAGCTACGACTCCCAACTTTCCGAGAAGCAGAAACGTCGAGTCGATTTTTAGCGTACACGTGCAAAACAGTTTTGTAATTAACTGGATGGACGTTTGCCATACTCGTTTGCGAAACTATTAGTTCCGCCATTGGAGCTGACAGGTGGACAGGCTTCGAGCTGATCGAACTCGTGATCGTCCATCGGCGAAGCGATGATCGAGCCTGTTAAAATGTAAATTTATCACTTAGAAAAGTCTCTCATTGTGCTAAACTGCAATTTCACAATGTAATTACATCGTTACGACCGTTCAATTGAGGTTCTTCAACTGCCATTGTCAGATACAAAATTGCATCTCGCGAATATTCCACCTACACGACAGCCATATTGAAATTTGTGAT
>CM052141.1:1224258-1235923 GCA_028454255.1 Halictus ligatus | reverse complement strand
GTACGAATTTTCTGACGCAGTGTAGGTATGAACCGACAACCTCCTAGCAACCTTCTTGATCGGAAGATCAGTATAGATCTGGATTTAATCCAAATTTGCAGCACCGAGCGAGTGTTCTCGATTCAGTCAACATTTCTCGGGGAATCTAGGATGGGTTTGGATCGAATCAAAATTTCTCGTCGTGCTGAGTCAACATTGGGATCGATCCAAATATATTTTTCGAGTCTCTGGATCCGCGTCTCGATTTAGTTAGAATTCGTCGCGGCACTACTTAGTACAGGTCTGGTTTTCGTCCAAATTTCTGGCGACTGTTGCAACTTTGATTTAATTGAAACGTCTGGGTCAGATCGAAATTGCACGTTACCAAGGGGATCGCGCGTGTTCATTGCCAACGGACCTCTCGATCGGAAGGGATCCATCGATCGCGGGTAGAGGATCGACGGGGATCTTGCGTGCAGGATGCGCTGAGTGATGCAGTGAGCCACGCGACGTATATAATAGTTTCCTTTTATTACTTTAAATAACATCAACTTTACTCGATTACAGTTCGATCGTACATCGGTGACCTCCTTACTTATTTATTTCATGCCTTCTTCGTTCTCTCTTTCTCTCTCTCTCTCTCTCTCTCGCTCATTCATACACTCGCACATCAGTCTCTCTCTCTTGCTCGTTCTCTCGTTCACGGTTGCTGCTAGAGCGATTTGTCTTAGTTAGTTGTGCAACGTTTAGGCTTGTCCGCTAAAATACACGAACGAGAAGAACTTGGGAAGAACTCTCGGTTATTAATAATCGTCCTTGCGTCGTCAAGTATTCCCCGCGTGCGATATCGTGTCTCTGTGTGTATCTACGTGGTTCTTCTCTAATTCTCTCTCACTCTCTCTCTCTCTCTCTCTTTCACACACACACACACACACTTTCTCTCTCCCATTTAATCCTCTGATCTCACTTTAATCTTCTGTGTCTTTCGTCGCTAGACAATTTGTGCAAACGTAGTTCGCGAATTAAAACGAAACTTTGGTCGATTAACAATGATTAGAGTCGATTGATCCCGAACGCCGAATGAAATTTTTATAATGATCGGACTGCGGAACGTTATGGCGTTTATTCGATGGCGGCATTCAAAGAAACTAAGTACAGTGCTCACTCGATATGCGTCGCCAATACCTAGCAGATAAAAGTCCCAGAAACCGAGGCTATTAGAGCTTCGCTCCGCTTATCGAAGAATGGTATCTCCTGACCGATATATGTCCCTCGCTGTACCCGTGTTCTGGACACGTATCGAGTAAACGCTGCACGCGTCGTTGTGCTATTTTCGTTTCGTTAAGATCGCTCGGAGAGAAACGAAATTTTGATTCCGTTCCGTGGAATTTATCCAAAAAATTTTGCATAAAGTATCCGCAGCCTAATCCTTCGCGGATATAAAAATCGTTATCATTCGCGCAAATCGATTCGGATAGCAATGCCTGTGATCGATTATACGAGTCGCAGAGCAAATGTTCTTGTAATCGCGGAGAAACATTTGGTAAAACTAGGAAAATGATCTTTCGTAAAACATGATCGAGTAAAATGCGTAACAAATGTCTTTTTCTGTGTGCACAGTTCGAGATGCGAGTTTCTTTTGAAAGGAATAGCCGTCGAGGTACGTGCAATTTGATAAATTACGATGACTCTCTTTCGATACACGATGCAAAAAGATTGGGTATCGATTTCTATCGATCGAATTCGTGGCTGTTATGGATCTCTTCCGAGAAACTTTTCGCAAACCGGTGTCGTCGAGATGTATGTATGTGTATACTGTGGCGTACAAAGCATAGTTTGTGCGTGAATCGAAATGTTTTCGCTGGTGCTCGTCGATGAAAAATCTCGATAGTGGAAACGCAACGAGGGTCGAGATCTTCCGGTTCTTGCAGATGCGAGCGTAATGGCGGCGTTATGCACGATGCGTAAAATGTCTCGAAAGACAACGTTTTGGGTACACTTTTTAGGGGCATTTATGTTCTAATATTTGTCTCGAATATTAAACAATTGAACGTACTGGCAATGACTGAAAGTATTCCGGTCGATGAACTGTTTGAAAAATATTACTGGACAAGTACAGTGACCTTCACTTCAAATGGAACAAAAATTCGTTGTTATTTTGTTACAAAAAAATAGGTGGATGTGTTTCTGACTGTTTATTGAAGCTGACATTAACCCTTGACACTCGAATGGCGACTGTAAGGCCTCCTGTATCGTTATTCAAAGTATCTTTTACGTTATTAAATTTGTTTCTGTCTAATAAGTTACTAAAGATTTCGGTACGAGTAAATTGCACCATTTTCGTGTGTATACTATGAAAAATATATATGTATATATAGAAGGGACATATTCTAGATTGGAAGAAATATTTCGATTTAGAGTTAAAATGGCTTCGAGTGCGAAGGGTTAATTTTATGAGAAAATTGAAACAGTAGAGAATTAAATTATATAAAAAGAAACAAATAGAGACTCTCTCGAGCTTCTTTTAAAAATATTTATCTCTTAACACTAGGTTTACGGAGCACTAAAAATGACTATTTTACATTACTTTACAAAAATAACATGATTGTATCTATCAAAATTTGTGGCCATGAAAGGAATCTTTACAATCTCAATATTCGTAAATTAAAAATATTAGAATCCGTCATTTTGACGGGTCCCGTGAATCTAGTGTTAAATGTTGCGTCCTCCATTGATGATATGGACTAGTAGTCTTAAGTTTTGACTTGAATTTAGTTTTGACCTTGGAATTTAGTTGCAAGGCAAGGGTGGTTTAGAATTCGAACGAGTTCGAACTGGAACGAACAAGTTGTTTAAACTAAAAGTGTACGGTAACGTCGGACGAAGGGGCAACAAACGATCTGCAAAAATGGTGGACCCCCACCTGTTGCGATTTCCTCGCGTTGTACCAGGTGGCCAGAGAGTTTCGGTACAGCCAAGAGTCAAAGGCGCGTGTTCTGTAGAAAAGCGGCTGTGTGTCTGTCTCTTTGCTCGTTAGTATCCGGCCGGTCTCTCCCCCTTTTGTCTCTCCTCTCTCTTACCCTGTTTCGTCCCGAGGACTCTGTTTAAAGGGAAATCCTTTCCCTCCACAACATCCTAGATAAGAATCTTACAAGGCAATGTCGCAGCGAATGGAATACACATTCCGGGACATCTGCGCGAGAGATGTCTCTTAAATAGAGAACTGATAACTCTTGCCTCTATCCCTTTGACCTCTGTCTCGCCCTTTTCCTCCACTTTTTGTCCCCCCATCCCTCCTTTTTCTCTCATTCTCTCTCGCATTCTCTCAAATATTCTGCTCTCTCTCTCTGTTGCTCTTTTCCATGATCGCACTTTTCACTCGCATTCTCTCTTTCTCTCTCTCTCTCTCTCGGACTCTGTCACTCCCCTTTTCCTCTTTATGTACAGACTGCGAACTGCGATTAAATGATAACTTACGCGCTAACTTATGCTACGACGGTGTTTATCATATACCAGGTGCGCGTCGAGTTTCGAATTTTCGGGGGATACTCTTTCGGTAATTTACAAAGCGAAATAGGATCGCGAGATTCTTTGCCTGTGTACAGAACGTTCGAGAATGAGAGTGGTTTCGATCCGAGCTGCTGATTCTCTGCAGCCCTTCTCTCTCCCTCTCTCTCTTTCTCTCTCTCTCTCGAAAACTTTGGACCTTTCAAAGCGAAAATTTCAAAAACTGACCATTTTAGGTTGCTTTGTAAAATTTGACAGGATTTTTCTCCGAATGTTCAGCCGTTTCGAGAGAAATTTGCGGAATAGTTTCTCGCGGATCTTCGTCGTCTGAATAATTGCAAATTAATAATGTTAGAACCCGTCGTCGTTTTGACCTAGCGTTGCAATAAATAATTGATATCGGCGCATTCGTCCGCCATACTCTTTGTAAGTGATCTTTTCAATCAAACAGTATGTATTTCTTCGTGTACATATTATTACTCGATACTTCGTTCTTAGCCGTGTCGATAATCTCTCTACTGTAAAATACTATACACAAAAAATATTCGTCCATACTAGAACTACCGAACCAGTCGACAAATGTCCTAATTTTCTCTTACCACAATGACTGAGAAATGATGAAACTTCTTCATGTTACAATAAAAATTGCGTTACATATAAGAAAAGAAAGAATGCGTCAGTCGCGCATTTGTTACTCGGTAGTTCTAGCATTAGATTGTTGCACACGAAATGTCCGATTTTTAAACGTTAACGTTAAACACGCGTACATCTTTCTTTCCCAATAAAATCTGTTTATCGAAACTCAATTGTATCGTAGTAAAAATTGACTTCTTTGTCCGTTCATATTCTTTATTCACTGTACCGTAAGTATCCTCATTTTACGTTTACTCTCCGAAGTTCCGAAAATCGGCCAAACCGGATTTATCTAAAAATTTGCACGTAGCTCGATTTTGAATTGAAAGCACGTATCTCGAAAGGATTCTTGGAGATTCGAAAGAGAATTTTTTATCATAATACTTTCTACGTTACCGACGAATTTTGGTCAGGTCCCCGCAACGTTCGCATTCGAAAATCTGACATTCCACGCGCAACATCGACGAGTCAAGGGTGCACTAAACTTACTGTAACGCCCTATACGAGCATCTCAAAGAATCTGAAACTTTTGAATAGCAGGACAGAGTATGATAGTGCGATATACCGAGCGTGCAAACGACACCTCCCATGCTCCGAGTGGAAATATTTGTTTTTGGGACATTCTCGCAGAGATTGAATCGTCGAACAGCTTCGAGCAAGCAAGGTGAATTCGTTCAATCGTAAAAGGTGTTGCTGATTCAATCCGCGAAGGGACGATTGACACTAGCCAATTGGTTGGCAGGAAACAGCTGCTCCGCCTACTATGCGCCGCTCTGCTCGAGCTAATTTGCATACCATTCGAATCTACACGTTTCTGTCCACTTACTGGCACGTTTCTAATCATTTTTTCTCTTCAACCGAGAACAGCTAATTAACCCTATCCGCGAATCCAATTTATTTCCTCGCGGAGAACGTTCGAAGCGTTCCCGATCCCGACTGCCATTGTTGTAGATCAATTTTTCGACATGTACCACCGCAACAGCGGCGACTTTTAACTTCGACGACGTTTCATTTCTGCGAGGACTCGTAGTTCCGAGCGTTGTGAACAATTTCAATTACGCGACGTCGATAAAATTGTGGATGCACTTTCAGGAAACGTTCCCTCGGTTCGAAGTTTCCCGAAACGAAGGGACGCGATAGTAATTCAACGTCTACTGTCTATTTGATTGAAAAATAAATTACAAATTTCTGTACCGATCGTATATCAATTCCTCGATCGAATCGTCAAAGTTTCCCATTGATCGACGAACAATCTGTACAACGAGAACAAACATGGCGTGTCTTGACGAACTGTCTGTCCGACGAGAACAAACATGGCGTCTCGATAAAGCGATAAGGGACCGAATGAAAAGAAAACTCCATGCAATGAGCCGTCATCGAGAATAATTGTAAGTATCACGAGGTGAAATTGAATCGCGAGCACCCGGCACTCGCCTAATACAAACGAGATTAACTTAATCTTCTCTCGAATGTGAGTGTGTGTGTACGTGTGCGACAATGTGTGGCATGTCTCTGGTATGTATGCACGTATGTACGTGTACGTGTACGTGTGTGGGGATGTGTATTATCTACATATGTACACAGGACAAACACAGAAGCGTACGGTGTAAGAAGATTGTGTATAAAGAGCATGTGTGTGGTTCGTTATAGCGACGTTAATTAATTAGCTGCTGGCTGGGGAGCCGTACACGCCTCAGGGATCATTCTCGACTTTGCATCTTCGTTGTCTTTTTCACCGACACTTCGTCCGAGTCGTCTTCTCAAGGTTACCGTCGGCCATACTGCCGCGAAACGAACGAACCAGACGGATTCCTCGCGACAGATTCCGTTCTACCACGATTAGGTCAATCAATCAGTCGGTAATCACGGACGAAAAGGAATTTCTGCGAAACATTTCGAAGCGAAATATCGATTGTCCGAACTGAAGGGTCAAAAACAGAAAAGTTCGCAAAATAGAATAGTCGCTGAACTGCAACGCCAAGATCAGTGTTTATCGAAAAAATGGCGGACCGCCCGAGACCGAGTTATTTGAATCTGAGGCTCATTAGGACAGGCGTAAGATGTTCGAATAATTCAGTCCACAAAGGGAATTTCGATCACTCTAGATGCTAATATAATCTAGACATTTCTCAATTATAATCGCGTGATATTTTTATAGCAATGATCGCGTGATTGCTCGACTAAAAATCTGATTCCGCGCATTGCAATCCCCGCAGGAAGCAAAACACAGAACCTCGATTGTCCGAACTAAAAGGTCAAACATAAAAGTTCGTAAAATAGAATATAGTCGCTGAACTGCAATGCAAAGATCAATGTTTATGGATTCGTCAGAAAAATGGCGGCCCGCCCGAGACAGAGTTATTTGAATCCGAGGCTCACCAGGACCCTTCAGGCGTAAGATGGTTCGAACAATCGAGGCCGCAAGAGGAATTTCGATCGTTCTGGATCGAGCAAACTCTGGATCGCGTCCGTTGATCCGGGACGAGTGTTCTCGTCGCTCATACCAGCTGAAGCGTGCACGGGCCGATCCCCGACTACTGGTAACCGTAAATAACGTATGCGTTGTGTCTCTTATACCGAGGAGCTAGGTACGGGCGTTAACGCTACGAGAATTAGGGTTAGGGTTTCGATGGGGAGGGAGACAGGAAGGGAGGGAGGGTGCGCAGGTTGCTGGATCCGTGAAAAAAGAAGAAGAAAAAAAAAGAAACACAGACACGGTGCGCAACACCGCGTTTCTGGAAGTGTACGAGCTCTGCCTTGTCGCCGCGCAACGCGATACGCGCAGCGCGAAAAGAAAAATGCTAACATGTCTTTTGCTATTGTTTCACCAGGAGGCGACTCTTCTGTCCGTCTCGATCTCTCCGTTCCGGCCGTCTCCGCGAGTCAAGGTCGCGAGACACGAGACCGTTCGAGTTCCGCATCGATCGATTGATCATCGAAAACGTTCGCGATCGAACTCTAGTCGACGAACGTGCCGGCGCGCGAGATATACTCGACCGGGAACGTTCGCGAATTCGACACCGATCCAGGGAAACGTTCTCCAACTGGTTCAGGGGATCCGAGTTGACCGAGCCCCTCCCCTACCCCCGGAGGGGATCGCAGAGCGTCCCGATGGATCCGGAGCGATCCCGGAGGAGTCCTTCGGTCACACGCGAACCGGACGATTCGTTCTCGGTGGAGGCGCGCGCCGTCGGCAGATCCTTATGAGACCAGCTCCCCGTTCAGTTTCCTCTTTGTCCCTTTGCTCTGGCTGGCCGGGGCCCAGGGTCACAACGAATGATAGTCGCCCAGCACGAGGCCGCTGTGATAACCCCCGTGGGACGTCGACATGCCCATGGAACCCATACCCTGGTACGCCCCCATGCCCATGCCGTTCATCGACATCGTGTTCATCGTGTTCACACTCTGCATCGTGTTCGGCAGCATCGTCGACGGGCCCATCGGGCTCAGCCCACCCATGGAAGGAGCTATAGCACCCATCTGCATCGACGTCGCCGTGTGCGGCAGGGACTTCTGAAGGTCGGCGGAGGTCGGCGTGCTGATCAGGTAATCCTGTAACAGCCGTGATTCTCCATGTGGCGGATGCAACAGTGACGTTTCTCGACGAGAATCGACAAACAGATAGCACATCGTTTTTTCTCGTTTGATACAATACAGCGAAGAGTATGAATATTCTAATATTGCAATATTTTTGGACGTGTCCATGCATGTAAAGTGCATATGCAGAATCCAGAACGTTTACGTCATCGGAATTCTAGGAACGAAAACGTAAATATCGTGGGCCAGAATAATAGCACACTTAACGGAAAACTTGAAATGTAAAACAATTAATTAGTTGAAGTCAAACCTCGACATCTTGTAGAACCTACTTTACGTCTAGTGTCCTCAATCATTCTGTTTGGTAAAGATTTATACATTTTTAAAATACCTTTGTTGGCTAATGTTCTCCCACTCGTCGAGAATACGTTGTTCTAAATCGTTAATATTTCGAGATTGTCTGCCATTTTGTGCAGACACCCAGAACTCTTCTTTTTTCCCGTAATTTTCACGATTTCTAATACGTTTAAAATTACTTTTCCCCTTCTATTTACAACTTTTGATACTTTTCTAACCGAATATTGTTCCCCCTTTAACTTCGACACTGTATGTACTTCGCATTAATCGAATCCTCTTCCACGACCCATTTCTAACACTGTACTATATTCTCCTTATCCGATAAGCACAAATAAACGACGTACAAACGACGTAATAAACGACACACTTTATCGATTAGGCTGTACAATGCACGCATCCACTTCAGGATCTTGTACACATTCTGTCGACGTTCATTTCGTGGATAATACTCGGTCCATCATGCATACCGATATGTCCAAAAATGTTGCAACATTAAAACATTCATTTTCTTCTTTCCAGCAAAAAAATACTAACCTGCGGGCTATAGTACTGCATATAGTCCAGCTGGCTCTTCTGCTGGGCGCAGCTCGGCGGCGGCGGCGGCAAGGTCGCCGTCGGATGGACCAAACCGTGGGTAGCCTGCGCGCCGACCTGAAGATGTTGCTGTATCTGATGATGAAGATTCCGCTTGTCGTCGCCGCTCTCGCTGCTGGCGTCATGGTGCTGCATGTGGTGGGTCGGCGTATGCGGATGGCTCAAGGTCGAGCCGTGGCCTTGGTACGCGTGCGGACTCGAGACGGAAACGGGCGGCGGAAGCTGGTACATGCTCGAGGTCTGCTGGTGCTCGACTATCTGCTGCTGTTGCTGTTGCTGTTGCTGCTGTTGCTGTTGCAACGCGCACGCCAACGGTTGCTGAGACTGCGGCGGACCTATCGCTAGCCTCTTCGAGTCCTCGCCGCTCTCGCTGCTCGAGTCGTGCCCTCCGCCGTGGGTCTTGTCCTCCCTTTGGCCGCTGCGAACAGAAAACGATTGGTCGGGATCAGAAACGGTTGCTTATCGATTGTGATCCGAAATGGGTAGCCTGGTCGAGCTTATACTAGCCTATCCTAGCGTGTCCTAGCGTATCCTAGCCTATCTACACTATCCTAGCATATACTAGCCCAGACTAGCCTATCCTAGACTAGCCTAGCCTAGGTTAGCCTACCCTAGCATATCCTAACCTATCCTAGCCTAGTCTAGCCTAGCTTATGGTAGCCTATCCTATCCTATGGTAGCCTCTCCGAGCCTTTCCTAGCCCATCCTAGCCTATCCTAGCCTATGGTAGCCTCTCCTAGCCTTTCCTAGCCTATCCTAGCCCATTCTAGCCTATCCTAGCCTATCCTAGTCCATCCTAGCCTATCCTAGCCTATCCTAGCCCATCCTAGCCTATCCTAGTCCATCCTAGTCTATCCTAGCCTATCCTATGGTAGCCTATCCTAGCCTATGGTAGCCTCTCCTAGCCTCTCCTAGCCTTTCCTAGCCCATCCTAGCCTTTCCTAGCCCATCCTAGCCTATCCTAGCATATCCTAGCCTATCCTAGCATATCCTAGCCTATCCTAGCCTATCCTAGCCTACCCCATGGTAGCCTATCCTAGCCTCTGGTAGCCTCTCCTAGGATTCACAGTCAAATCTTTGACGTCCGATGCCAAAATTAGAGACACGACATAACTTCCAGCACAAGTTCACTATTATTTGTAATTAGACAGCGGATTTTATCGATTCATGATAGAAATCAGTACGCTTAATTTAACACTTTGCCAGCCGAACTAGAAACCTGAAAAATTCCATAAAATCAGAGTGAGTTATTTAATGAAATAAGAATTGGAAAAAGTTGAACGTATGATATTGACTAGTCCTCCAACTCCCTTGCATTTTACAGATACCAATGAAATTCGTTACGGTGAATATGTTAACGTAAAAATTCACTTTATAACCTTCTATAACCTAACAAATAATTCCGTCAGCCACATATGGGTGGCGCGGCAGTCAACGTGTTAATATAGTCTTTCAGTGGCAATGACGACTCAAGGTCGGATTTCTGATGGACAGTCTTTTCTATCCAAATTCCATTTTTTCTTTCAGAAGTTCTGACGTTCCCGGTTCAATACTTTTCTATTCTCTTTTCTTCACAGTAGAGACCGTTCTTTCACGATAGGGAACCGTCTAGAAATTCGTCTAGAAAAATCGAAAACTCCACGAACGTGCGCATTCTACCAACGACCGTACCTTCTACCGATGACTGAATCTTCAGGGTCAGCTATCTATCTTGAAGCCCGAGGCGATCAACGACGACCGAGGGATCCCGGATAAGCTGGGAAGAGGAGTTTCGGTTTTCGGTTCTGTGTTATCAGCTCGGTAGCCTAGCCGCGGCGGGCCCCGGGGCGACCGGTTTCTCGAGAAACAACACCCCGTAGACAAGTGTCGTGGCACTTGCGGCGGGGACAGTGCCGTATCGCGGCGGGCACGTCTAAACGACTTGTAAAACAAGCGCTTAACGATTGCTCGTACCTGAGCTCGCAGAGAGAAAACGGAACGGTGGAGGACGACGCGTGATGTGTGCCCCGGTGGTGGGGGTGGAGTGGAAGGAACCGGGTGAACAAGAAGAAGAAGAAGAAGAAGAAGAGGAAGAAGAAGGAAGAGGGGGAGAGTCACGGGGCCCTTCAGGTCCCACGTGTTTCGACTTCGAGGAGGTCCAGCCCGCTAAATTGAGTTTACGAGACGACCGAGATCGTCTCTTTGTCTCGCGCCGGATCTCGCTTTATATTCCTATTCTTCCATCGTTTTTACCCGGTTCGCCGGACCTCCCCTCCCTCTCCCCATCCCCTTCCACCCTTAATTCACAAGTACCCTCTTCTCGGTAGTTTACGCATCGGCCGCGGTATTATCTTACCCGATATTATTCCGTGCCCCTATCCTCTTCCGCTTCGAGTCACTGCCGATCACCGCTCGAAACTCCTCTCCATCCCTTTCTCTCTCTCTCCCTCTCTCCCTCTCTCTCTCTCTCTCTCTGTAGCCTCGGGTTCTCTCGTTCAGTAATTATATTAGACTCGTTCCGGGCTAGAGGGAGACCCCGGCCGGGGCGAGATTATTCGATAGAGGGTATATTACGAAAGTGCGAATCGCGGCGAGGCCGATTCGCCGGGGAATATATTAATTGGGATGCGGGGATAGGCCGGCCGTGTATTGTTAACCGTGTAACGAGGGGCTCTAGCGGAATCGATAAGATACGTAAAACCCGACCGGGCCGATCCAGAATCGGATCCAGATCGGTTCACCGGCACGAAATGGCGACTTTTCAGGAAGGCGTGCACGGGTTTATTACGCGTCCTGGTAAAAGACTGTGTAAAACCGTACGTACGTGTCCACGTTGCGAAACCGAATTCATTTTTTGGAGTTGTTACGGTTGTTCTCAAGAATGCTCAACGCTGCAATTCGTAATCATCGGCTGGATCAGAAGAGCTGGTAACGCTTCCTGTTAACCACGAAACTATGAGACAACGTGGAGTATTGTGGACCGCGGATCTTTATGCGAAAAATGTGTTGATTGCAAAAATGAAGTGTGAAATGTGTTGTGGTCATTTCTTCTTTTAGTTAACAGTCAGCATGAGACAGT
>CM052141.1:1213342-1223758 GCA_028454255.1 Halictus ligatus | reverse complement strand
ACGCAACGGATCCCACACGTGGAACGACGTTGTTTCCGAGACGTTGGACAAGAGGATCGCCCGGTCTCCACCGGTACTTTCCTCGCCACCCGTTGCATGCCAGGGTCCATAACCCCGACGAGGTGTCCCCAGGTATGCCTTATCCGAGGCAGGATCGCGCAGTAAATTTATCCGCGTTCCGCCGCGCGGCCACGAAAGAACGGAATCTTTCGGGCATTATTATTTTCATTAGGATTTGTGACTCATCGCGCGTAGGAGACATTTATTTGGCCGACCCGTTCGCCGTGACACCTACCACTCCGTTCGCCTGGGATCAATGTCTACCCACCATCCCCTCCACCCGATCTAACCCGACGCTTCAACCCCCCACCGTGCCTTCTTTCGATCGCGATAATTGCTCGATTATTACGGCGAAGTCGTTAGTCGATTAACCCTCCGCGCCCGAAGCTATTTTAACTCCGACACAATTTTTCCAACCCGGAGTATTTCTTTGAGATATATACAGAAATATCAAAAGTGCGATTTCAAGACGAGGATTTTATGCGTTCACGAGAAAAACAAAAATGGGTGGCTGCAAACGGTTTAACAAAATACTACAATATCGAATAGATCGTTCCCTCCGAGAGGAATAAATCGATTTTTATTTTGCATGAATATCCACTGTCTTCGGAGTGACTGACGTAGCAGTTAACCCTTTGCGCTCGATGCTATTTCAACTTCAGAGGGAAACATTTCATCCGGCCCACAATATTTTCCTTTTATGTATTTGTTATATATTTCTTTCCTTCTATATATCTGTATAATGGTATATCAATTTTTAGTGGTGCCTGACATTCGAGTACTAAAGGTTGACGTGTAATATGAAGGAAGAAGTAACCATTAATACCCCTCTATTTACTATTTCGGCTCGGTAAAAATTAAAAAATCAAATCTTTAAAAATCACTCGCAGTAAAAATGAACACCACTTAATAATAAATACCATTAATACCATTAATAGCCCTCTATTTACTATTTCGGCTCGGTAAAAATTAAAAAATCATCTCTTTAAAAATCCCTCGCAGGTCACAGAATGATATTGCCAGGTCACCGGTCAAAGGGTCGACGCATCAATTTTGAACGTTGATATTTAAGTTATTTGTCCGGAGCACACGGGTGCCAAAAGTTGAAGACAAACGAAGGGAATGATCAAGGACAACACGGTGGACCACCTATAGGAGCCGTAAAAAAGTTTCCAGATGCCCGATAGGATAATTTTAGTCGTCGTTATTCTTAATTGTTTCCCGATGCGTTAGGCGAGTTCGCCGCGCGGCGAGCAACGCTAACTCTGAAACGACCCGAAAGAAAGAAAGAAAGAAAGACAAAACGAGGCTCCGCGCGATTTTATAGCATCACCGTCGGGCGTCGCTTTAACACAGCGTCGCGCGCAGATAATGATCGAGGGCGAGGCACGTTTTATTAATCGGTCAGTTCGTAAATAAGCTCCGCTTCGGAAATTCCGTCGGCGATCCAGAGACGCGGAGGCCTGGCGTTGTAAGATCGATTCGTTCGCCCTCCGAACGAAACGAAACGGAGAAACGGCCCCAGAAAATGGTCGCAACCTCGGGACCCGAACCGGGCCCGAGACAGATTCTATCTCGCCGCGAGTCGAGAGAAAACAACGGGCGAACGATCTTTAAAACCGCCTTCCTCGCCGCAGGATCCCCGGACCGGCCGAACCTTCGACGTACGGGCACAGTGAATTATGAATGCTAATCGGCGTTTTCGGCGAGAACGGGATTCGGGAACGATGACGAAACTGTCGTCCTCGTCAACCTCGAACAATTAACGCGCCGCAGCCATCGGAGGACCAGTCCATTATGCACGTTTTTAGGTTCGCTAGGTGGTTGGTGAAAATTCGAGGATAAAACGTAGGCCACGGGGCTGGACCAAGAATTTTTTGTTGATTTTAGCAGAAGGGGCAAGGAACGTCTAGTCGATCTTAGATGACGCTAGAAGCAAACTATGGTACAAGCGTGGAAGCAACAATGGCCGCTGATGGGTTAAAATAACAGACGGAGAACCATTCTCATAACTAGACTGCGGATCTTCATGGAAAATACCATTTTTATACGTCAATTGCAATCTGTAGGAGCTACAGTGATTAATATTCGGACGCTTTTAAAAATTGTATATCTTTATATAGACTCGGATATTTTTGTTTTTAAGAAGTTAGCACAATTGGTTTGCTACATAGAGTGAAACAAAAATTTTTACAAGAATTGCGATTGGTCGATATTGCAGAGAAAATACTGAAAGTTTTACTTTGTGACTTTATATGGACTTACATTGAAAATTTAGAAAGTACGATTTGCAGATCTGTATGAATTAGACGTTATAAAATTGTATATCTTTATATAGACCTGGATATTTTTGTTTTTAAGAAGTCAGTACAATTGGTTTGCTACATAGAGTGAAACAAAAATTTTTACAAGAATTGCGATTGGTCGATATTGCAGAGAAAATACTGAAAGTTTTACTTTGTGACTTTATATGGACTTACATTGAAAATTTAGAAAGTACGATTTGCGGATCTGTATGAATTATACGCGTTCAACGTTCACGTCAACGTTGCAATGAGCTACAGATGTTTCAGAATGATCACATAAATTCCTTGACAGAAGTCCAATGTCAACAAAGTAATGCGATTTTTAAGAGCGGCCAAATATTCGTGGGAGTCACTGTAAGTGAAAATTGATTTCGCTCGTTAATCATTTTTATACGCCAAAAATAGTACGTCGACATTGTTGAACTCTTTTCACTGTCACACCTACTGATTTTTGTCGTAAAATCCGCAGTCTACTTACAACTGTACAGACCTAGAATATAAACCTAGAATATAGACTATAAACCTAGAATATAACTCTAGAATAACTATGATACCAGCAGAAAAGTTTTCGAAACAGAAGATGCATAGGTCAACAGGGGCAGTAGTACGAAGGTCACCTTTGTTTTGTCAGATGGAATGCTATATTTATTCTTTTCTGACATCGTCTGGTTGAGACGAATCCAATGAGGTGCAACCATCAGGTCTTTGAAGGTCAAGGAAGATCATCTATGACAACAAACACACGAAACAAACTCACGTTAACCTCAATGTCGCGCCTCATTGAATTCGTCTCGGTAGTATAGCATTCTATCAAACAAAAAAACAAACAAACAAACAAAGGTGACCTTCATAAGCGAAAGTGGCTTACCGGGGCCGAGAGGTGCAAACTCGGAGCGGTTCTAGGTAAGAGAAAAACGCGGTGCGAACATAGGGATCGCGAACCCTGACCCCGGTCGTTTGATAAAACAGGGACGCAGTGGATAACCGTGTGGTGGCTCGAATAAAGTGTGCGTCAACGCAGGGGCGACAGAGCCGATATAATCCGATTTTACGAGGCGGCCCGCGGGAGTAAAGGATTCCAGGAGGAAAGGGAGAAAAGGATTCCAGAAGGAAAAGGAGAGAAAGAGGGGGGAACAGAGGAGAGGGAGATCCTATCTGGACCCCGTGCTGCTCTCTCCCCGGGCCGATATAAACTTAGACGCGAATTAGTGGAATCGCGCGACCCGATACCATCTCATCTCGGGCTCGGTCGGTCGGTCGGGCCCGGCGAATAACGCGCCGCGCGGGAAATTTATCGGGAAATTAAATTACGAATTATGCTAATCCCGAGGTCCTTCTTCCCCTACCACCGCGAGACTACGCGGATCCTCGTACGACGTGTCCCCACGGACAGAAACGGTCGCTCGGGGAATTGATATTTTGTGCGCGCACCGACCGCGGTTAGGGTGTAACGCATCCACTGAGCGCTGCGCGCGAGCCGCTTTCGAATCGCGCGCCAACCTCGAGGGTACATTGGGGGTGAAAGAGGATGCGCGAGTGGTCGCGCAATAACGAGAATTCTCCGACAAAAATGGTACCGATCATAATTAGACTGCGAATCTTTACGCGTTTATGGTTTCCGAAACTTTTGACAAAATGCTGCAACATGAAATTCCTCAGAATTTGGTAGGATTTTTATTTATTTCGGATGTACAAAGCTACCACTGACGATTGGATTTCATTCGTTTCCGCTTTCCGAAAGTTTGCCTACTAAAATTGAAAATTCCATAAACATCCGCAGTCAGTAATTATAATACAATATTGTGTAAGGTGTACAGATGTCTTTATGCCACTCACTGCGCACATGTAATTGTCAAAACATTTAAAAATGACTGGATGTAATATAAAACAGTGAAGATATTAGAAGAATTTGGAAATACCGTTAATAATTTGTCTATTTTACTCCGGTTTGTTGCAACTCGGAAAATTTTTATTTTGCTTCCAGATTCGCTGTCCAACGATTACTTATACGTAATTAGAAACACTGCGCATTGCTCGTTGATCAAAAGCATGGATCAAACAGGCTCCCCGGAGAGACGACACGGGACCCGCATGGTCGCGGGCCGATCGATCAATTCGCAATTAAGCGAAAATTCTTCGGGAATCCGCGGACTCGCCAAATTTTCGGCCACAGTCAATTAAGATCTCACTGGCTGCCAGTCAGCCTCCATTTCCTCGTTTTTCTAACGAGTCTAATAATATTGTCTCGCGTTTCCAACGCGACGACGAGCGCAATCGGATCGCATCTCCGACGAGAATAGAAGCCCGAAATCTCAGATCTCTTGGCTCGGCTTTTAGCCGGCTTTCCGCCTCTTTCTCTCTCTCTCTCTCTCTCTCTCTCTCTCTTCCTCTCTCTTCCTCTCTCTTTCGGTTGGTGTTGGTCGCGCCTCTCGTCTCTGTTCTTCGAAAACCGAGCGAGATCTAGGAGCGTGTGCGTCGTACGCGTGTCTCGCGCGAGACGCCACGCTGACGATCATTCTCTCTCTCTCTTTCTCTCTCTCTCTCTCTCTCTCTCTCTGTCTCTCTCTGCACAGTGCTGCGTCTCACGCCCTCCAAATTCCTTTCTGGCTGGCTCGTAATCGAGCGAATCGCGAGACAACGCTGTCCCACCAACCGAACGAAACCTAGGCTGAGAATCACCTGGCAATGAACATACTTTGTACAACTTCGGCCGCGCGGCGCGCTCTGCGAAGAACGGCCATATTGGAGAACCCCTATCCTAGCCTATCCTTTCCGGAAATCGCCGTTTGCGATTAGTCCAATAGAGTTATGCAACTCGTTCACAAATCTATGCAGATTTTGTGCAACTTTTCATGGACTTTAAAACGAAAAGAAGTCCAATGGGGCGCTTCTAAAATCCAAATTCATCCAGCGACATATATACAGAGAAATCACTGTGATTTAAACCTGCCTTAAAACGAACAGAAGTCCAATTGGGCGCTTCTAAAATCCAAATTCATCCAGCGACATATATACAGAGAAATCACTGTGATTTAAACTTGCTTTAAAACGAACCAAGAAGTCCAATGGGGCGCTTCTAAGTCTGGGTCAAAATGGACCAAATTCTAGCCACTACGAACAAGGTAAAAAGATAACAATAATTTCCGAATAATATATTTATAATCTAGAGCAAGTAGAACCTTGCAGAACTGTTCCGGGAAAGTTTGCCACCGTGCCGACAGTCACGCGTCGCCGTTTTATTGAAGCGCGGCCCGAACGCGTAACGGTCACGAACGTGATTTACCACTCTGTGGGAACAATAACAATAAACAAGGCGGGTAACACTGCGTAATATTTCTGGTGTCATCCTCCTCCTGACGTGTTCTCCGCCGGCGGAGTCTGTCACTGCCAAAGAACGCGTGTCCGCAGTACGAGCGTCCACAAATCAACCGGGCTCAAAGTTAGCCAAAAACGCGTGATCGTCTTTTCCGAAAAGCGAGTCGGAATCTGCTCGGCGAGGAGGTCTCGATCTCTAAATTTATGGTAGTTTTAATTGTCGGAATGATTTCTGAACGAATGTTTCACGAAAATATTCGAAATTCTTCCGGATAAATATTGATGCGAAGGAATTCTGGAGAAAATTGAAGGCAGTCCGGACACTCTGCGAGCACAGTGGTCTCACAGTTTTGTTAGGGGGTGTAGAAAGACAGGGAATGCTGGGAAAAGGCAGGAAGGCAAACTGCGCGGCCGCCGCCGCCGCGTATCTCGAGGAGCCTAAGGACGCAGAGCAAATTGAAAATCGGTTTTGGCTAGTTTGTCAGGGGGTGCGGAAGGGAGCGAGCAAGAAGGATTTTCCCAACGCGTACCTACCCCCCGGTGGTCCCCCGTTCGACGGCCACTTCGGGAGCAGAGAGTCTCGCTTCCTCTATCCATCCTGGCCGGCAGGTGAGCACGTCGAGGAACCAGAAGGTAGGGACTTCTGCCGGGGCAGCTGATTCCATAAGCAGATAGGAAAGAATTTCTTCGGCCTAAAATAATGGGGATGCAGCCTACCGTGTACACACCGCCTCTGTTTACAAACTTCGACTCTCCCTCTCTCCGCTCACTCTCTCTCTATCTCTCTCCTTCTTTCTCCCGTGGCCCTCCACGTGGTCAAGCCCCGGCTCCACAGAGAGAGGCCTTTTCTTTTCCTTTCTTTTCCTTTCTTTTCTTTTCTTTTATCCGCGCGTGTGTATTCTTGGCCGGCCACCCCTCTGACTGCTAAATCCCACCGTCGCGCAATTTCACGGGAAAATATCTTCCTGCTTGATTGTACCTTTCTCTTTCTCTCCCTCTCTCTCTCTCTCTCTCCATCTCTCTCTCTAGCTTCCACCGTGTAAAAATAATCAGCAGACTGCGGATCTTTACGCATTTGTCACACATATGCTGAAGAGTATTTTCTTATTTCACTTGTGCAATCACTTGTAAATCTTTCGATCGATCAAAAAATTCTATTCTTCTAGTCTTCTATTCTTCCCTCTGTTTTATTCTTCATAGAACGATGTACGAAACCTTCTTCTTGACTGTAGATTTCACTATGGATTCCACTGTGGATTTTGGTGTTCCATTTTTGGGAATTTATAGGTTATATCCCAACACTTTGCAATTCTGGTGTGACTCGACAGTTTTAACACTTTTGCCGCAATAAATTGTTTGATGGACGAAGAATCCAGAAGTCCCAAGAATCTTCGAAACTACCCGATTTTTAGTTTCCATTTCCTCTAAAAACTCGTAGTTTTTCGTACGAACTAACATTTCGGTGTCGATGAACGATGTATGTATATATATAAAGATGCCAACATATCCTCCGCTCAATTGCTTTTAATCGCATGTTTTCTAGCAAGGAAAAACTGTAAAATCAACTAGACTCGATAACATAGTATACAGTATTATCGAGTATCGTACTTAGACAGCAGATCATCAGGCAAAATGAATATTTTCCGAACAGCAACAAGCTGGATCGAAGTGGAAACTTATTGATACTGTTACCGGATCGAAAATAACGTAACGGTATTTCAAAATTCTTCTAACGTCTTTCCTCAGATTACTCCTGCCCGTTTTTCCCATAAACACCGTTGTTTGCTCGGCGATGTTGGTTAATACTGCCGTCGGCGAGAACAGTTGTCAACGAAATCAGATCTCGGTGAAATCCGTAGTGGACGGGGCCCCCCCGAAACCGGACAACCTCTCCCTTAAACATTTCCTCTATGCAGATCGCTGGTGCGACTCGGCCCGGTTGTATTGGCGTCGAGGAATCCTCCTCGAGGCGAATCGAAGCGATCGATAAAGCCCGAATTCAGATCCCGGGGTTGATAGGAGGAGCGATCGATCGATCGGTCGTTAGGTAGTCGCGCCGCTAATAGCTACGTGACAGACCGATAATAATCGCGGCAGGTAAACTCGGTAGTCCCTCCGTCGAATAACAGGACCGCACCGTTAAAACGCTTTCGGTGTTCCGGAATTCTTTAATCCGGATTACGCTGAACCTGCCACTCGGTAGTCCTCTTCGTCTCCGCGGGAACCGTGTTGCACAAGCGAGCGGGAATCGGTCTGTCGCCTGTTCCTCAGCCACCCCGAAGACACGGGAAGGACCCAGAAACTTTCGTTACCGCACACGGTTATGTTCGTTGATAATCGTGTCGATGATCGTCTGAGCGAAACCGATTCGAACGCGGACCGAAATCGTTTCTCTCGGTGTGTTGGATTGAAACGCAACGCACGAAAGGGTCTCTCGAACTTGACATAACCTCGATAACCTCGACCACCCGAATAGAGGACGAACAAAGTTCGAGCTTCAATTTAAAAAAGATTTCATCGCTCTACATCATTCCTATCGAAAGTTCCTTGATTTTTGAGTGTCCTTTTTAGGCTACATATTTAGGTACATATTGTGGGTTCACTGCATTTCTTCCAACAATTTTGTAAAATTCCTTTTCGAAAGATATTGCACAACTGCTCTGAATTCCTTGCTCACACAGTATTATACATAGTCTCGCAATAAGAATTTGTACAGAGAATGCTGAATACTATAGTTCCGTGATTTCGAATCCGATTTCGTCCGAATTTCCCACTGTGTGCCTCTGTGCAAATCGATGATAGATCTCGGTCTAGATGATCGAAATCGTCGAGTCGTGTTTCGTGTATTTTTTCCTTCGCAAACAGGTGAATGTTATAACCAGTTAGTGGTCCATGCAGTCGATCCACTTTGCAGTGAAACGTTTTTGAGAAAACTTCAAATAACATGGTCTGTCTAGGGCGATGAAATAATCTATAATAAAAAATGGATGTACTATATGTAATAACATCGACCTCAATGAATTGTAAAATTCTTTGCCATATTTTTAGATATGCGATAGTCGATTTTTCAAGGGAGTGTCACACGATTATATTCTCGAGTTTATTCTGGTTTCACGAGTATATTATGGTATATTCTGGTATATTCTGTTATATTTTGGAATATTATTGTTTATTATGGTATAATCTGGTATGTTATGGTCTATTCTAGTATATTATAGTATATTCTTGTAGATTCTGGTATATTATGGTATATTATGGTATATTATGGTATATTATGGTATATTCTGGTATATTATGGTATATTATGGTATATTATTGTATATTCTGGTATATTATGGTCTATTCTAGTATATTATAGTATATTCTTGTATATTTTGGAATATTATTGTTTATTATGGTATAATCTGGTATATTATGGTCTATTCTAGTATATTATAGTATATTCTTGTAGATTCTGGTATATTATGGTATATTCTAGTATATTATGGTATATTCTGGTATATATTATGGTCTATTCTAGTATGTTATGGTATATTCTGTTATATTTTGGAATATTATTGTTTATTATGGTATAATCTGGTATATTATGGTCTATTCTAGTATATTATAGTATATTCTTGTAGATTCTGGTATATTATGGTATATTCTAGTATATTATGGTATATTCTGGTATATTATGGTATATTATGGTATATTATGGTATATTATGGTCTATTCTAGTATATTATAGTATATTCTTGTATATTCTGGTATATTATGGTATATTCTGATATATGGAATATACCATAATGTACCAGAATGTACCATATATATATATGGTATATGGTATATGGAATTGTACAATTCTTTGCCATACTTTTAGATATGCGATAGTCGATTTTTCAAGAAAGTGTCACACGATTCTCCAATATGAACCGCTGTGCGCAACCTCTGTTCAAACTGTTCAAACTGTTTAAATTCGCTTCGGGCGGCCATCCCTCCCGCGACCGGCAAGATTAACGGCGCGATAATTACGAGGGTAACACGGACAACGAGACGAAAGACGAATAGCCGGACAGCGGATAGTTCGCGGGGGGAAGAGTTATCGACCTTTTAGTCCGGCGGTGGTCGGTCGCCGCGAACGCGGAAAATGAATGGCGCTTGATCCACCGACGGATCGACTTGTTTCGACGGGAATAATCGCGCGGAAGAGTACGCGTCCGCCGCGCGACGAACCCTGCCAGAAACACCACGGCTCTTTCCATGCCAAACACCCTGGCCAACACAGGGCGTCGGGACGCCGCCTCGCCTTCTCTCCGCCGCGTCGGCGGAAGAACGGCGACGAACACGTTCGATCGTAAATTTCCGTCGCGAGATCCGAGAATGCGGCGGGGATCGAACGCGCGTGCGCGGTCACCTCTGCGGCGATCCAACGACGATTGAAATATGCCGGGGATCTGCCGCGCGTCTAATCGCGAGAGGGAATGTTTATGCATTTGCGGCAGACGCGATTAGGGAATTACCGAACCGATGGTGTGATTATTCACCTCGGCGATTACTCACGGTTTTCCGTCACCCTCGAGATGTGTTGCCAATTGTCGTCGTTTTCTGAACAACCTTCCCCTATAGGCGCCGCTCGGTCTTTGAGATTTTCGCAGAAATATCCAGGATTTTTATAGCAAAGTCTGCTACCCCCCAAATTCGTCCTTCAGTTTAGAAGGGCTTCAAGAGATCTAACCCGGACGTAACACGTAAA
>CM052141.1:1191824-1210809 GCA_028454255.1 Halictus ligatus | reverse complement strand
CAGTGAATTCTTGTACAGTGAATTCTTGTACAGTGAATTCTTCAGTGAATTCTTCAGTGAATTCTTGTACAGTGAATTTGCGATATATGTCGTCGAGGTCTGGACTTAAAGAGTTTAAAGATATTGTGGAACTATTTCAAACTCACTCAAAATTGCTGAGAAAAGAAGCAAATGTCTACGTAACAACTGTAGCTCGAAATTGATACAATTTTTATTTTGCACAAAAATCCACAGCCTATCAATGCGTGCTTCACGTCCATGATCTCACAGTTTCTCAAAGTTTCTCAGAGTTTGCTCTCCTTTTGTGTACATCTGTTGCTCGGTCGTTCTAGCGTCGATGAGTCCGAGAGGCTGAAGACGATGCACCGGACTCGCTTTCGCATAAAATCCGCGGTGCAACAACGAGTTTCCCGGACGACCCAGTTGTTTATTCATCGAAGGGCCAAACGGAAGCCGAGCGAGACGGCAAACGGAAGAGCGGAGCGAGTCTGGCCGAGAGTAGGCGTTCGACACGTCCGCTCTTCCGGCATTGTTTATTTTCGGTGTTGTTCCGAACCCTTCGACGCGGCCCGTCGGCTGTTTCGGGGGTGGGGGGATCCAGAAGCGATCCGAAGAAGATCCTCCGGGTCGGTTCGTCGACGAGGCGACGCGGACGCCGAAGAGCCCGGCGATAAACACGGTTCAAACCGACGTTTACAACAAGGGTCGCGTTTGCAACGGGAAGAAAAAACATTGTCGCGGCGACGGCACGTGCGAACGACAGTGGATACGATCTATTTTGATCTGCTACTCATACTCCATTTCAATTAGAACGTAGTACGCATTCGTGTCACCCTTTCGGCGCCATTACTCTTCGTTTCTACCGAGGCACGAACTAGTGAATATTCCTAGTGAACATTGTTGCAGTCTCTACATGATGTTAGGAGTACGTAAAAATTTGATAATTTTTCAGAAATAGGACACGGTCGAACAGGCTTTATTGTTCAAGCACTGTGCAAACAAGTTCAGTCTTCTATCTTTTAACTGTTCAGTCTTCTATCTTTTAACTGTTCAGTCTTCTATCTTTCAACTGTTCAGTCTTCTATCTTTTAACTGTTCAGTCTTCTATCTTTTAACTGTTCAGTCTTCTACGTGTAACTTTTTGTAGGTCCAGGGTGAATCGAATGTAAAATCGAATAAGTTTTCTAAAGATCGATGGAATCTCTTTTGTAATACTTTTCCTGCCGGGGAGTTATCAGTAGACTTCTCAGTAGTTGTGCTAGATGAAGGAGGACTTCTTGAAGAGGCCGTCGCGCGCAATAAAGACGGTTCAAACCGACGTTTACAACAAGGGTCGCGTTTGCAACGGGAAGAAAAAACATTGTCGCGGCGGCGGCACGTGCGAACGACAGTGGATACGGTTTATTTTTGTCTGCGGAGCCGGACGAGTGCCCGCGACAATGCATCCGAACGGGCCAACGACGATACACTTTCCTCCCTCGAGGGGTTTATGCTCCGAAAGATGTATGCACGTGTCCCGGGGCCAGCGACGCGGCTATTTATCACGGAGGTTTTTCTCCTAAGCGAGAGAATACGGAAGCGAGCCAGGCTTTCCCGCCACGATTCTATCCCCGACGGGGCTTAATGAAGGTAATAAAAGTATATTTAAGTGGAGCAGAGAAGAGCCGTGTGGGCGCGAGCCGCGCGATGAGTGTTCTAGGGTGCACGCGCGCCATTCCACGAAATCGGATCCCGTCTAATTCGAACTCGATCCCGTTTCCGTTTGTCGGCGATCGCCAGCCAGGAGAAACCTCGAAATCGTCGTTGTTATTTGCTCGGGGTGTGCGGGTACCCGACTTGACCCGAGGCCCGAGTTCTTATGGAAGAACCGGGTTCTACGGGTTCCCAAGGTCGCAGAATTCGAGTCTAACGCGGATTTACTGCGTCTACGACGAAAACTAGCTGACATTTGATGTGGTACGAAGATTAGAAGAATTTCAGAACCATAATACGGTAATAAGGTGCAGTAAAACTTTCGTTGTACGAATTAATTGGGAGACAGAATTGTTCGTACCAAAGAACTTTTCATATTATAGCACAACAAGCGTTCAGCCTCCCTTGTACAATACTGAAACGTTTAGTAACTTATTGAATCCAAGAAAACTCAATAATGTAACAAATATTTTGAATAATGATAGAGCAATTTTTAGTGGTGCCTTACAGTCGCCATTCGAATTCTAAGGGTTAATAGTCCATAGAGAATCAAATGACACGAACACAAATTATACTCAACCAAAAAGGAACAATATTTCTCGATCTTCAATTCAGATCTTTCGAAGTCAATTTCTCTTTCTTGTTCACGACTCAACGACAGCACGAAGCTGACACTACGCTCCGAGTGGCCGAGTGACCGTCAGCCGCCGCTCCATTTTCGTAACTCGAAAACGAAACGCTCCAGCGGAAGATTGCAACGGAAAATGGCGCCAGGAATCGGTCCTCTCTCGATACTTTTCGGCCACCCGGTATCAGTGCCAGTTGTACCGGTATTTAATGGGGTAATTTGTGTGGAATCAGTACGAGGGATTAGATGTTGGCGAACATTCAGAAACTTTTGTCTGCGGAGCTCGTTCGCGATAACCGGAGAGACGGATGACATTGCGGGATGCATAAAATTGCGCGGAACAAAATGGACGAAGATAACCGGCAGACGGCGCCGCCGGAAATCTCGCGGATCAGCATCTTTTTTTCTGTTATCTTTCGCTGAACGTTCCTTCGGTTCGCGCGCACGTTCAGTCACCGGACACCGGTGGTCACCAGACAACAAAGCAAACGTTTTTCTGCCTTCGACAGCAATGCCGAAGAAACGGTGACGACTGACGAGGAACGATCGCTGCATCTCTCTCTCTCTCCCCGTTACTTTTCAGTATTAATTATTACGCAATATTAAAATTACCGAAACCACGGATTTCAGATTATTTCAGTGAGATCGCAACGATGTGGACACTCACTGGAGACAGTTATTTATCCAGCCGTATTTTGTAAAAACAGATAAATATGCTCTGATTATTTTTAAAAAGGGTGATTCACAAGTTCATTTGGAGTAACTTTTTCCTTTGCGAAAATCTTCTCCGTGGCTCTGTTAAAGAGTTATTAATGAAAAACGTGGGCCAATCGGAGAGCGGCTACAGCGGACGGACCCCACCCAGCTCGACCAATGCCAACGCCGCAATCGCTGAGAAGCCGCGTTTCGATTGGTCCGCGTTTTTCGTTAATAACTCTTTAACAGAGCCACGGAGAAGATTTTCGCAAAGGAAAAAGTTACTTGAAACAACCTCGGGAATCGGTTTCCTCGTTTTAGGAAATACAATAATTTTGGGACACCCTGGAACTATGTTTCCTAGAACTAAGGAAAATCAATTTGATAACTTGGCCGACCCAGAACCGGAAGTTCAGTGCTCGAATAGCATCTGGATTCACGTGTACAGATCATGATGTTTTTCGTGTTGCGTGCAGTTTTTAAGAAAATCGACACGAGCGACGAGGAGCACGAGGAGGACAGCCGAGTCTTTATCTGGCGAAGATAAAGATTCAAAGACTCGGAGGCACCGCGAAACGTAAACAAAACGCTTAGATCGCCGTTGCTCAGACACAACCGTAAGCAATTTTTATCGCCTCTGTTGCTATCCGTTCCATTGTTCATTCTCCCTTCGCTCATAGTTTCGGCGCGGCTCGTATGTGACTCATTAATTCCACGAAACCGAATCTAACTCTCGCGGTATTTTCGTTTCGGTGAATTGATCGTGCCTCGATCAAGGCTGCATTCTGCTTACCGTATCTTCGAATAATAAACCGCTCACCTTTATATCGGATCCTGACATAATGCGCTCGCTCTCATTTATTGACCCTCTGCCAGCGAGAATTGCTTCTGATCTCGATAACCAACAATTTCTTCTACCAATGCACCTTAACATATTTTAGAACTACGAGAGAAGTCCGATTATGTAAAAAAATATGTATTTCCTTGAAGAAAAAATAATGCAATGCGATTGTTGGATGCACCATCTTTCTCCTTTGACTATTTTCTTGTAACTTTATTGCTAACGAGGTTAGAACCTGAAGCAATTGCGTGTGGACCACCCAGTATAATTGTTATTTTAAAATCTGTAATTTATTTATTTATTGTAAGTTATTTTAAAGTCTGTAATTGTACAGAGTGTCCCGTTTATGTCAATTAAGGTGAGAAAGAAATATCTTCTAATTGATTTCGACCAGCATCGAGTAGTGCATTCAAAAATACACGGTTCCATGAGAAAAACACAAAGTTGACCTTCGTATGACCTCTAAGCGTCTACACGGAACAAAGATACCTATATTGAGAAGTGTACACGTAAGCTGATGCGATTTTGTGCTCGTTACGGTCAGTGTTAATTACAATAAAGTTTCTTTTTCGGAAGGGAGCTTGCGTAAAAAAAAGAAACAGTGGATCGCTATAAATATGGCCGATTACGCGAGAGGCCGGGTTAAATTATTGAAGGTTGTTGCCTCGCGAAGCGGAGAAGTTCAAATCACGCGAACCTTTGAATAAATCGTCTGTTCTTCGTCCCGCGTATTACGTGCATACTGTATCGCGTCTAAACGGGGGCCGTTTAATCGTTCGATAAGAGCTCCCGAGGGAGCCTACACCATGCGTCCCGGTGTCGGTGGTTTTTTGCTCGATACGAACGCCCACGAGACGCCCCAGTCCCACGGGGCCCGGTACGCGACCGTGTTTCCGCCCCTGGCGAGCGAGATCCAGCTTTAATTCACATCAGCTTGCCGGGCCAACTGGCTGAAAGGACGTCTGTTGAACACGCCCTACCATTTTCGAAACCTCTTCGATCCGTCAGCAACAGACATCGTAATTCTTACAAGAGAAAACTTAAAAGTTATGGTATCAGAGTTGATAAGTTCAATATTGGTTAACCAGTTAACTGTGGAGTTTAATTTGACAAATCCCTCACGGCGCGGAATTGAAATCAAGCAACGACGAATATACACGTCGAACGCAGGCCAATATAAACGCAGGCTATTATAAAAGCCAAACACCTTGTGAAGCTATATGCGAAAGAATTAATTTACCATTCGATAAGAATTTAACAATTCGTTAACGTCAACTGCACCGCAATAGAGTTTCGGATTATACTGCATAATCCGAAATATACAGGGTGGTTGGTACCTGGTGGTACAATCGGAAAGGGGATGATTCTACGCGAAAAAAGAAGTCGAAAATATAGAATAAAAATTTTTCGTTTGAGGCTTTGTTCTCGAGAAAATCGACTTTGAATTTTCGCAAAGTACGCGTGCACTTGACTGGTTAATGAACAGCTGTTACGAACGACTAAAGTTATTTCGGCTTTCGTTAAAAATGTGCGGAATTTCTATTTTCGATACCCTTTCAGTATCGACTAAAAAATATTAATCATTTGAAATGGTTACCCGTAATCAGAATATTAAGAATTGCTGTCTTTCAATCGTTTTATTTCTTGGAAAATTCCTTTGAGATTCGTCGACAACGTGTTTTTCAAAACACATTTTTAAGATTACTGTTATTTGGTCATCCGACCAGCAATCGCAGTTGCAACGAATCATCTCACAGTACTGTTCACCCAATTAGATATAGTTCAACACTAGGTTCACAGAGCTCTAAAAGTGACTATTTTGCATTACTTTATAAGAGCAACAAGAACATGCTGCTCACATTTTTAGCAATATTTTTAAAATAATATAATATGAGAATGAAAGGAAAAACGCTAAGTTGCCTAGATCCTTACCTATTCTGTTAAGTTCTAAGGAGTATATCTCCGGTCTTGCTAAGTATATCAAGCATACAAATACGTATAATATATCGTAAGAAAATGTACCGTGTTGCTAATGACCTTTGATGCTGAAAGAAATAAATTTGCTAAATAATTTCTCATCCTTAGAGTCTTAATAATTTCAAATTAAAAATATTAGAACCCGTCATTTAGACAGGTACCGTAAACCCAGTGTTAATTTATTTGACGAATAGATGCAATCTACAGTGTCAGTGGTATTGGTTGCCAATGGTCAGACATCCGACTGGTTATTTGTGCGCCGATCTTGGTCTACCGAAATTACATATTTCGATTGAAAAACCACAGGATCTGGTTGAATGGAGGGTGGTTGAAAACGCGTAGAAATGCGTGAAAAGATGAAAAGCGAAAGGCTGGCGTAAAAACCGCGAAAGAGTCGTCCCGCCGATCGATCGATCAAACAGTTTCGGCCCGGTTCGATATCTCGGACGGCGGGGGTTGTGCTTGCGCGCACGCGTGGCAAATTGCCCGCCGAAGGAGAGGGCGCAGGAGAGGGTGGTATGAATGCTTTGTGGGATTTCCTGTAATTAATATGCCGCGAATGATGCCATGCGTATCCACGATACCCCCAAAGCCATCGGATAGGACTATAGGAACCACCGCACACACCGCGGTTCCCTCTCTCTCTCGCTCTCTCTCTGTCTCTCTTGCTCTCCTCCCTTGTTTCTCTCTGACCTTCCGTCTCCGTTCATGGGAATACACAGAAGCCATAAGAAATTCGATACGTTCCCCGTGGCGTGACACGGCTGTGCACTGGACTGGGCCCTCGCCACGGTGGTGCTTCCCACTTCCTCCCTCGCAAAATTCTCTGCGAGTTGCCGCGGCTGTCTGTCTGTCCTGGCCACCGATTCGCATCGATGGATTTCACCACCGAAATCGAGGGATCGACCGGTTTCCCTCTCCTTTTGTCACCGCGCTTTCTTTCCCCTATTTTTTTGCGTTTCAGATCGTCTTTCGAATATTTATGACAGACCGCACAGTGGGCAATTTGGGCAAAATCGGATTCGAGGAACTTTCCATAGGAAGCAGAGCGATGAAATTTTTCTTGAATTGAAGCTGAAACTTTGTAGAATATGCGAAAAATATAGGGAGACTATTACCATCCAATCGTCTCAACGAAAAAATGATTTCGTTGGTTTTTGTCACAATTAAATATATTTTTCGCAAAATCCTGAGGTCGTGGATAAATTTTCAGACCAGGTTTGAAATCAGCGTGACGAAATCTATGGGAAATGATGTACAGCATGTTGAAAAAGAATTTTTTCCGCGCGTGGTATCGGAAAACCAAAATTTTCTTGAATTTTCTCAAGGTTAGGAAAGTTAGGTTAGGAAAGTTCCTTGATTTTTGAGAGTACTTTCTATGCTACGTATTTAGGTAAATATTATTGTGCAGCCAAACGGATTCACTGCATTCCTTCCAACAATTTTATAAGATTCCTCAGAATAAGAATTTGTACTGAGAATGTTGAATACTATAGTTTCGAAATTGTCTATAGATTTTGGCTGGCTACACAAGGATTAACGCGCACTATAATGATAGCGATAATGACTCTAATGCCACTCCTGTGCAATTTTGCGATAAACAGAGTATATCTTGAAAAACAGTATCATAAGAGAGGTCTACATATTACTATATTATATTAAAGAGGTCTGCATATAATATTAGAATATCAGAACGTGGTCACTGATGTTTAAAACAATAAATCTAAAGATTTCCTGTATTTTTCTGGGACCTGCGATTTCGTGGAACACAATTTGCAACTCCGATAAAAATTTATTTCCCCCAAAAAATGTGTCAACCGAAATTTTGATCATCTACGCCGATTCTGTTATCGCGATGATAAATGTAGGAAGCGTTATTACGTGTTTGATAAAGATCTTAGTATAGCGTTTTAAACACCGTTTAGCCCCGCTAAAGATCGGAGGAATCCGGTTAATTTGATGTTTTTTCTTCGTGCCGAAGATTTTTTTACTCTGTTAAAGAGGATGCGAAGGGGGGACCCTTTGAACGAGAATTTTCGGTTTTTGTTCTCGGTGTGGCGCAAAAAGGAAAGGAAAATGGCGAACTAGCTCGAGGCGCAGGCACGCATAAAGCCCGAACACCAGTTTCTGGTATGATTTCAGGGTGGAGGGGGAGTATACATTATAACGGAACCTAAATCGACTCGGAGCAGTCGAGAATTTTAACACTTTCCGGCCGAGGGTAATGAAGCTTCGATTAAGCGGGCATCGGCGGGCTCGTGTTACGCCTCGGCCGATTTCGTTTCGGCTCGAAAATTGCGGCCCCGCGAATGGAGTGAAAATTAATATCCGTTTAAGTCCCGATCGTTCTCGGAGTCCCTTCCATTTCTACGCTATGAAGATCTTCCGAAATATTAACATCATTCTCTGCTGAGCTGCTATTAACACAGTTTCTAGTAGCTTCGACATATTCGGCTAAACAAATTCACGAGCTGTTCCGTCTCCACGTAATATTTTATATTAATCGCTGAATTTATGTCTATAATCTGCACTCGAAGCTATTTTAACTCCAAAACGAAACGTTTCTTCCCACCTAGAATATTTCTCTTGTATATATATATTTTTTTTCCATGTTATACGTACGAAAATGGTGCAATTTTCTCGTACAATACCGAAATCTTCAGTAATTTATTAACACTAGAACGACCGAGCAATAAATGCGACTATTCCATTCAGACTTCATACAACTTCTATTGTAATATGTGCTTCGATGAAGAGGTTCATTAAAAAATATCCGATGAAAACATTTTTACAAATTTCAGTAAATGTAGAAGAAAAAATTAGGAAGCAGTAGTTTTGACTGCTCCAGTCGTGCTGGTGTTAAGTACAAATAAATTTAATAATGTAAAGAATATTTTGAATAATGATACAGCAATTTTTAGTGGTGCCTCACAGGTCAAGGGTTCTAGTGCCAAGGGTTAAACAGTTGCGGCTGACAAGAATCGATCATAAAAATTATAAACCATCAATTTTCGTGGTCAGAAGACGCGTGAGTATTCTTTTAATTACCCCTGTATATTGCGCGCAGAGTGTATCAGTTTAAAAAATTTTCCTTTCTTCTCCTTCTTCTTCGAAATTCTCGTGCAAGCCACGCAAAGACTGCAATCTCGACGTAATATATCGCAATAAAATTATATATAAAATTACATATCATAATAAGAAAATAAATAAAACCAAACAGGCTCGCAACATGTCGAATTGGGCGTCTTCCGAATGCAAAATTTCCGTTGGAAAAAATTGCGTGCGTGCTGCGAACAGTACCGGAACGGAGATCGAACTTTCCAGAGGTACCATCGACTCGCACGATCTACTAAAATTATTGTTCGTGGCCAGGGATCGCGCGGAGGATTCACAGAGTCGGGGAGAGATCCGAAGAATGCGACAAACCTTGTCGACGCGTGAAATTGATAAACGTGCGAGCGCTAAAATTCCGAGGAAAAGTCGAATCTCTGCCGGGACGAGCAGCGAGCTGCGTTACGCAGTTATGAGGCCGTCTTCGAGATTGCTCGGTCGTTTCTAAAATCGGATATAGAGCAACGACCTTCCAAACAACACGAAGACTCCTACGCCTGCGCCTGCCGTTCGGAATTCCACGGATATCAACCTCGGCCGGTGTCGATTAACCACTTCGCGACCACGGACGAGTTATCTCGCGACGAAATACCGTGCGTGCAATAACCACGGACGAGTTATCTCGCAATCGTCGTTATTGTGGCGCGTTACGTAACGGCGCGAGATTCTTTTCGAGCGAATTCGAGAACCGGTCGCCATTTTGGTGTACGTCGCCTGTTCGGCGAACAGCTGCGTCGGATAAACCTTTTTCCAAATATTTTTCGTTTGTATGCAATAAATTACTAAACGCTTCGGTATTGTACGAGTAGATTGCACCATTTTCGTATTTACAACATGAAAAACTAAATATATAGAAGGGAAATATTCTAGGCTGGACAAAATGTTTCGAGCGCAAAGGGTTGATAAGGAACTCTGCAAGATAAATCCTCACTTTTCAAATATTGCTCAAAGAAATTGACTATTTCTGAAATTTGCACAAAACTCTAAATTCATCGAAGGTCCAAAAGGTGAGGTCCAAAACCTCACAATTTTAAAAATGTCTGTATTATCCTGCACCCTCTAGTTCCCGAGATATTTCAAAAATTATATAAACGCCACCGAAATAAATATTCGCCTAAATAAATAGTAATGAATAAATAGATATTCGTCTAGAAAGTTTTCAAATGAACAGCCTGTATAGAAGAGCAACTATTTCTGATTATTTCTAAATTTTTGGGACCGTACATGGCCAGGGATTTTTCGGTAAATCCTAAGTAACGTAATCCGGTAATTGGGTTCGTTTTTACGAGAAGGAATATTTTTATGCTACGTCTCCTGGTACGATTAATAGTCCCCGGTGGGACCATCGATCGTTTCTCGAGGACGAGATAGTCTTCGAGGATAGTCTGCAGAAAAATCGCGATACAGTTGCGTCGGCCATGAAGAAAGTATGCGATAAATACCTGTGCTCGGCCGCACGATCCCGTTGTCTCCTGTTCTTGAACCAGTTGCTGACTTGCGTGGTGGTGAGGCCCGTAGTTTCCGCCAGTTCCCGTTTCTCACGGGGCGAGGGATAGGGATTGGTCGCGTACCAGTCCCTCAGGACGCTCCTCGACTTTTCCTTGAAGCAATAAGACATCTCCTCGCCGTCCCAGATCGTTCTGGGCAGGGGGAACTTACGTCGCACGCGGTACTTCCCTGTAATTCAAACGTCCTCGATCAGCCACGAACGCTGCATCCCTTAAGGCAACCCTTCCGCTATTTATTTAACAGCTACAGCTCTCGTCGTTTCCTCCATGATCTCTTAGAACGAGAAACGAAACTTCTATTTGTCCTACGTGCTCTCTCACGGCAACGGAACAGTTGAACTTCATTTCGATTCGGAAGAAATTAACAACATGTTTACTACTCGAAATTTTAAGACTGATCAATTTAAGACTGAGCTTGATCCTCTCAACCCTTCAGGAATGACGTGGCATAGTGAAAGAAGCCAGAAAATAACTGGAGTTATTATCGCCAAAAGTGGTTGGTTGCTTTGTGAAAATAAATAATTTTTATTACGATAGAGATGTACTTGAATCGAGGGATTTAGTATAGCAGGAACTACATTATCCTACTGTCCTCTACTGTACCTATGAAGCACATTAAAGGATCTAAATATCCAGCAAATTATAACCTTTGTAGAACATGACACAACGTTGGCCACACAAACAGAAACTGACAGCTGAAAGGTTAAAGTTTAAAGGTTCATCCCTGAAAGGTTAATAGTCGGTTTATTGGTCCAAGAAGTACTATTAATTGCAAAAGACAAAATTCTATACCACAGTTTTGTTTTTAATTTGCCGACAGCGTTGGGAAAGAAAGGATAATTTATCTTGTATCTTTTTCTTCGTAAAAATGTAAAACCAGGATCAAGAAGAACAGAGTTACCGCTGTTCCGACAGTGTTTTTGTTATGAATAAATATGGAATGCATATCAGTGCATTCGGCGTAAATCGAAGAATCTCCTGGCCGATATATGTCCCTGGCTAGACCCGTGTTTTGGACGTACGTCGAGTAAACACTGTCTACATCTGCGACAGCAATCTTTGCTTTTTACATTTCTACTAAAAACTCTTCTATTTTGCAGAACGATCAAAGCCTAAAAACTTAACCACTGTTTATCTACTGTTCCAGGCTTCTTTAAACAAAATTTAGAAATTGTTCCGCGGTCGATAAAAGGGTCGGTTAAAATTTATGTCCACGCTGAAGCAACGACTTTTACCGAATAGAAGAAGAAGAAGATGGCAACAAGAGGCGACAGAAAGTCGCTCGGCGTTGCAAAAGTGTGGACGCAGCTTGACAGTATTTTTCCTTGCCAGGGAAATCGGCCGTGTCGCCGTCATTAATTACAAACAAAACCGCGTCAAGGGTGGATTACGTGATTTACGCTAAAGACGTTCGAAATAACGCCGCGGTATTTTCGTAAACGGTGCACGCAACGGCGTCCATTTTATTTTTGTCGTTCGATCCCGCCACAAATAACATACCGGTGTGCATTGTTTCACGTTTCCACGGTATTCCGGAGCAGAACCGAATTTTATCGGTTCTCCTTCGGTACACGGCGCGTAAATAAAGATTAGAGCGACGAGCAACGGTCGAAATAGTGCGCCCGTGACGCAAACAGAATAATCGTGAATTCCTCAATGAACTAACCTCGGTATGCACGCTGTGCCGGCCAACGTTTCGGAATTCTCTGGAAGACAGAAGCTACGTCGCATGACTAACCTGTCATGGTTCCTCGATCCGAGGTGAATATTCTACGCTGTCATTATCGAAACGAATTTTCTTCTCTTTCGCAAAAAGAAACCGATGGAAAATAATTTCACAGTACCAACAAAACAAAATACAGCTTGTAAAGACCGAAAATTCCTCGATTCTACAAATCGATAAATTAAATACACGTCCATTTATTTCGTCGTGGGTTCAACGATTTACACTCGGCTTTGTTTGAAAGGGACGTTTTCGTCCGCGCTCGATTCGACCGACGCGAAAAAAACACAATGCTAAATTTAAAATGGCCACGTTAACGCGACAAATAAATCCCTGTTACCTCCAATCGTCGGTGGCGTTCGGCAGGCAGTGTTTCCAACGACGTTAAATAATTCACGAACAAACAATACCTCGAAGGGACTCGTCGCCGAAGATTCCGGGACCGGAAGTCGTCGGAAGAGGACGCGCGGCGTTTCCCTAGCCGCTGTCCCGGGTTTAGCGGACTCTCGGCGGATCGGGTGACACGGTTCGGTCCGCGAAAGTAAATGGAAAGATCTAATTAGAATGTCAGCTCGTTAAACTCCGCGATCCTCCTGTTCCCGACGCGCCCGGACGGAAATAAAACTGGCATGGTCCGCCGCGGAATTGCCGCGCGCCGCGCCTCTTATTCCTTCGCGATATGTTTCTGCCGCGGCCATTATGATCGCCGGTGAATTATGTCGATCCGGAGCGTTGTTGCTGCCTCGGCGCGGCCGCGACTTGCTGTATTTTTAACCGAGAGGCGGAAAAAATCGCGCGGAACGATTTCATATCGGCTCGAACGAGAATTAACGAAATTCGCAGTTCGATTAATTAACGACGAAACAGCCCGGGCTCGTCTTATTAATTGCGCGACGGAAAATGTGAATTTATACGGCTGTTGACTTCAACGTGATGTTTCTGCACACATTGTATACGATATTCTACATTTTTTAAAACCCAAGTGATCGGATGATAGTTTCGTATAATTGTAGAATTATTTACGTGTATCGGAAATGAAATAATTGAAGGTCTACTGTATGTTTAAAAGCATTAATTGGCCATTTATAAAACCGCTGATATTGCTTCTAGATTAATCCGAGTAAACTCTAAAGCACCGACAGAAGTTATACTTTTACAATGTCTGTAAACATATGGTTTGCACACCGTAGACATTTTTAATTATGAATCGCTACTACTGATGATCTTCTTGAATTTGTGATTAAAAAAGACCAGATATAAAAATATTTGTTGCGCCCTACCGTGAACACACTGTTAACCACTCCACCTGGCAGCGTTGTTTAAAAAGAGGGCAGTAAAACGTTTCGAGTACAAGTCAGCGAGTCGTTTTGTCGCCTAAAATATTTTCGTTGGTTCGCGGAAGGCGACGCGGAGGGGAAATAAACGTCCGGGCGCGTTTGTTTGCATAATAGTAAAATATTCAGCCCGGAGGAGAACATTTCGACCGATGAGATTGAACGTGAACACACTTTGTATATTTCATTTTCTATCGGCAAGAGCAAATCGCGCGGGTCCCGACCGTGCGGCGCGTGAACGTAACAGTCCGTCGTCTCGCATGACTCACGGAGATCGTGTTTTGTACGTCCTATAACTGGCTTTCTCGTTTCAAATGAGAGACTATAGACTGCTAAATAAACACCGACACCGTCGAATAAGAGTGTCCATTACTTCACCTTGTTATTCGAGCATATTCCGACAAGTTCACTGTAAGCGCAACTGCTGTCGGATCGTACGCAGGGCACGGTTGACACGCCACAGTATTTCCTCCATAGCGTCGCGTTTCCTCCGTCCGACATCTTGTTGCGCAACCGTGTCGCGACGAGGCCCGAGGAGACCCGATCGTCTCCTCCGCTTCTTAACACCGGAACGACAAATTCAACTGACGTACATATGTGGCTTTGTAACAGTGACAGTGATCATTCGTACGTCGGAAAACTTTTATTGTAACGTGTGCTTCAATGAAGAGGTTCATTAAAAAATTTCCGACGAAAATATTTCGAGAATTTCAGCAATTGTTAAAGGAAAAATTAGGAACCAGTCCGGTCGTTCCGGTGTTGACCAGTTAACTGTGGAATCGAGTTTGAAAAATCCCTCACGGCGCGAAAGTAAAATGAAGCAATGACGAATATATACGTCGGACATAAAATACCGAAGCCCTTGTGAAGCTAAACGAGAAAGGAATTACTTTTATATCCGACAAGAATTCAACAATTCGTTAATAGAGAGATGCAATTCGCGATAGAGTTTCGGACTGACGAGTATACTCGTCGATCACAGTTAACTGGTCGCTGTACGCCACGGGGGAAGTACTGTGGCTCGATCGTCGAAAAACCAGTGGCGGCTCAAGCCGAGTGGAGGCCCCGAGCGGTAAAAATGTTGGGGTCCCTCGAACTCGAGTTTCGAGAAAACTCAAAGACAAAGTTATTGACAAACAAAGAAAGGGAGGGGGTGGGGGAGCCTCACGCGGCCGCTTAGGCCACCACTGACAAGAACGCAAATGTCTGAGAGAGAATACTAACCGACTGCACCGAGTGGCCTTCCTCTGAGTCTCTCGGTCTCGATATAATGAGCCTTGAGCCAGAGATTCTGGAGTTTCTGGTGATTGTGCAGGCTGAACGTGTGGCTCTCGAGGATCCTGTACAGATCCTTAAAATGTCCCCGATGAAAGGCGACGATCGCCTTCGCTTTCAGCACGCTCTCGTGTCGGTGCAGCCTGGTGCAAGCCGGCAGGGACCACAGAAACCTGCCGAGCCTCTCCACGGATCCTGCCTGCTGGAGAACCTGGACAGACGACACCATCGCCTTGAAGACGATAGACAGGGGGGGCACACTGTTAGTCGGCAGAACTCATCCCGGTCTCCTCTTATTCTAGTGTATCTTGTATATATGTTTCGTCGGATTAAAATTCGTCTCGTGTCGAAATTGAGTTTTGTTCGTCTCGTGTCTCTATCCCGCGCGAAAAAGGCTGCTTCTCGTTCAAAATGAAAAACGGAAACGAAGGAGCTCTCGCGAAGCTGTACCGCGACGGAGAAAAGCAATTTTTAAGATAAACGCGATCTATCGTCGATCGACCAACAATCCGATCGATCCCGTGACACGCACGCCCTTTTCGCGAGTTCGGTACCTTCGATTAGGGCTGCGATCGATTCAGAGCCGTTCGAACCTCGAATATTTACCAACAACTATCGGGTAATCACTTTTCGGATCGATTGGATCTTTAATTCTGATTGTATTGTGCTTTATCCGACTTTAATTTTAATACGATACTATTTCAACCCTTAGCACTCGAATGGCGACTGTAAAGCGCCAGTAAAAATTCCTGTGCGATTATTCAAAATATTTGTTGCGTTATTAAGTTTGTTTGTGTTTAATGAATTACTAAGCATTTTAGTACTGTACGTGTAAATTGCACCATTATCGTATACAGGGTGGGGCAATAACTATGTCCAGTTAATATTGCCGTTATTTGTAATAATATGAAGAAATGTTATATAGAAAGTTTGCACGGTATAGAGGGAGACATATTGTGACACGAACATTTTCTGCGTGGATGGCGGCATAGAGGAGATTTCAAGGTCAACTCTATCTCTTTTAAACGGAATGCTGTGTTTTCTTTATCACGATGTGATAGCCAGTGTTGAGACGAATTTAATTAGTTATCATTGAAGGTCATGCAAGGTCAAATACGGTAAGACATGCACGCGATGCAGGGATACGAAGGTTGCAACTTTGCGTTGACGCAAACAGTCATCAATTCGAGCATCTCCGGTAATGCAATAAAGTTTATTTGACCACCGTATTTGACCTGGCATGACCTTCAATGCTAACTCGCTGAATTCGTCTCAAAAAACATAGTATTCCATTTAGAAAAATTGAGTTGACCTTGAAATCTCTATGCCTCCACCCACGCAGAAAATGTTCGTGTCACAACACGTCTATACCGTACTATACCTCTATACCGTGTAAGTTTTCTATGTAACATTTTTCCATATTATTACAAACAACGGCAATATTCGAACAGGACATAGTTATTGTCCCACCCTGTACACAGCATGCAAAAATAGAAGGGAAATATTCTAGGTCGCAAGAAATGTTTCGTTTTGGAGTTAAAATGGCTTCGAGTGCAAAGGGTTAACCCTCCGCCGGCAATATGGCGGCAATATATCAATATATATATTCAAATATATCAATATATTTTCCCGGGATTGGGAAAACAAAAAAATTCCAACGAACCAGCCGACGGAGGGTTAGCAAAACCAAAGAAAAATGCTTCCTCTAGAATTCTTGATAAAAGCAGAAAACTATTCGGCAGGATTCGAAGCTCGAACGACATAAGCTCGTGATCCGCGCAGCCTCGAATTTTTCCTGCGCTGCTTTCGATGCAAGACTCGTAACACGAGTGGAGGGGAGAAAATGGATGGTAACGAGTTAAATTCCCATTAAAAGCGATCGCCTAACACGTCGAACGAGCATAACGACAACACGATCGTTCGTTATCCTTCGAAATTACCGAAAACGAGTCTCCCCCGAGTTTCAGACGCGTCGCATGTTACCGAGTCTTGCCTCGCGCGCTCGCGCACGCTCGTGAGAGCACCTGCCACGGTTACTTCTTCATTCGCGTCGCCGGGTGCCATCTAGTTTTCGCGCTCGACCGTCGCCCCCCTCGCCCCCTCCCCCCTGACGACCGATTAATCACGATGCGCGAGAAACTGCCGAGCATAATGAGAAACGAGCCGTGTCGAAAGCCCCGAGAGAAATGGACGACGGGCCGATCAACGATCGGACCCTAATGACGATGTACGAAGCTTTCGATTGCCCGACGACAAATCAACCGGTACGAGCGGCCACAAATGGGGATCCCCTTCTTCCTGACTCTGTCCTTCCTACCGGTTCAACTCGCTCCCGAATCTCGAGCGAGAAACGCTTTAACCCTCGAATAATACACCGCCATCTGCCATGCCGATGTCTCCCTGAAAATTACCGTTTCACCGGGATGCTTCAGCCAGTTAACCGTGATCGACGAGTATACTCGTCAATCCGAAACTCTATCGCGGCGCCGTTAATGAACTGTTCGATTCTTATCGAATAAAAACGTAATTCTTTCTCGTTCAGCTTTGCAAGGACTTTGGCTTTTGTAGTAGCCAAAGTATTGCTTGATTTGTCATTGCTTGATTTGTCGTTGCTTGATTTTAATTCGGCGCCGCGAGGGATTTTGCGAATCAAATTTCACAGTTGACTGGTTAACGTTTTGTTAGAGCAGTTGAAATTTATTTTAGCTGAATAATCACCTAGATTTATAGTTTCTTTTAAAGAATAGTATAGAAACGATAAATCCCCGTTTGGTTACCCGAGAATTGCAATTGGAAGGAGACAATGCACAGTTGACTGGTTAAGTGTAAGCCTACAAGATCTAAACGTTTGAAAACTGTAATGCAATCTTGCGATACATCAGCGCAGAGCAATAGAAAATTCTGCTAGGGTCACGACGGACCCCATGGCATTCGAGGGTTAAATGTCCCGGAGACTGATGGCTCGAACAGAACTCAGAACACTCGAGCAGAAGTGAATAGCTAACAAAATTATGTGAAAGTTATACTAAATATAAATATGTATATATATATGCAATATTTATATATGTAATATTTATGCAAAATAGTTCTACTTCGGTAACGCTACTTCACCTGTTTAGGTGATCTTGGAAAATAAGTGATATTACCGTGACTGTAGTCAGACGTCTTAAGTTCTATTCGCCCGTGCAATGTGGGACCCAGTGGGTCCAGCAAAGTTGAACAGAAATAATTGAAAATGGCCCGATTACTTTCAGTATACTTCTAATTGACTGCTGTTTTCGCATTATCATTTCAAAGCTTTAGTATTCGACATATTCCGCACAAATTCTTATTTCGTTTCGGTTTTCTAATATTTTTGGAGGAAGGCTAAAAGATACCCGATTACCGGGTCGGCTGCGCAAGGATTAGAATCTCATTGCGCAGGACCTTCAATTTTGGAGGCTGCAGCTCGAATAAAATCGACTGTTCGCAGTATGCTATTTGAAATAGTACTCGAATCGATTTGTCTTCGCTCTCGAAAACAGGTAGCTGAAGGGGGACGCGGGGAGGAACGAGCGACGGCACCCGGCGGCGAACGAGAGGAAGAGAAGAACCAGAGAAAAAGAGAAAGAGAAGGAGAGAAAGAGAATAAATAACATTTCTTTTACGAACGCCGGTTGTTTTTCGTATGATACAAGACAACTAGCGCCCACGTCTCACGGTGTAATCGCGAACGAACGCCACGCAATAGGGCGAACGACATATCTCTCAAAATTTTTTTCTCCGCTTTGAACGCGCGAATTTTCGGCTTTGCCCGCCGGGCACGGGATCTCCCGTGGTCGCGCGATTGTTTAATAACTGTAAACGTCAAGCGGCGCGCGGTATGCTTTTAAACGAACGCTTGAATTATTGAAGAGGCGAGCGCGCGCGCGCGCGCGGATCGTAAACGCTCTTTGGACCACTCTGCGAGCGTCCTTTCTTATTGCCATCCGAACGTAATTACGCGTTAAACGATTCCATTCCGAGGCCGATGCCGGGGCCCCCGGTAGTTTATAACGAAAGCGCAAAACCTCTTTTGCCTCGTAAATTACGAGAGAGAGAGAAGCATCCATGTGACGTGGGCAAGGAGCTAAACGCCTAGCCGTGCGCGCAACGCACTTATGGGAAAACGTGTGCGAACGTGTACGCTCCTCGCGCACCTAACCTCCGCACAGCGGACGG
>CM052141.1:1145726-1191724 GCA_028454255.1 Halictus ligatus | reverse complement strand
TCGAGTCATTCCATCTAACCTGAAAAATGTTGCGTTGTCTCAAATAGTGTGTACTATAATCTAATCCCTGTAATCCCTCCAACTTCTCAATAACACTCGAGTCATTCCATCTAACCTGAAAAATGTCGCGTTGTCTCAAATAGCGTGGACACGGTTTTGCACGGTTTTGCTTCTTACTCTGGATGCCGGATATATCCGGCGCTCGTACCCACAAGTCGTCGCGCGGATATATCCGTCGCTCGAGGCGAAAGGGCTAGTGGTCGCCGGGTGACAGTGCGCGTAAACAAAACGCAGGGATGTACGCGGAGCTCCACGAATACGCAGAGTGTTAAAGAAACAACGCAGTTTCCGAGGAAGGAAGAAACAGAAAGGTTCGTGTGATTCGATCGAGTTCTCCGTCGAAACGTTTCATTTCCGGGCGAGGGTAAACGTTTCTATGCGGGTAAATGAGGGTAAATTTTCGACCAGGTTCGTTCGAAAAGCGGAACGGCCCGAAGCGAGACAGGTGACACACCCGGGGCGGGTACTTACTTCGCAGACGCAGGCGACCTGGTCCTGGGTGAAGCCGAAGCTGGGGAGCTGGCCGTTGGTGCCGCTTCCGCCGCCGCCGGCGGAGCTCGCCGGGCTGTCCTGCGGGCTGTAGCTGGAGGGTCCTGTCGCGGGCCCGTAGGTGCTGGCCTCGACGGGCCCGGCGGAGTGACCGGTGAGCGGCGTGGGTGTCCCCTGGGGGCTGTAATCACCGGCGGATGATCTCAGAACCTCCGCGCGACCGGACGGCGGCCCGATCGCGCCACCGTTCCCGGCGGCTCCTCCGTAGGCCATCATCCCGTCATCCCCGGGGCCCACCGCGGTCACCCCTTGCACACCGTTCCCTACACCCTCCACCGTGGAACCACTTCTATTCCTCGCGCACTCGGTGTCACACACTGTGTTCCCGCGTTACCACGCGATCGGACGATCCGCCTCCGCCTCCTCCTCGTCGACGACCACGGGTCGCGGCGGGTCGCTCGGCCGACGGACCGGACCCGGTCCTAGTAGCGAGAATCGTTCCGACGGCGGGTTCCTAGCTGCGCGCGAGCCACTTCCAGGGTGCACGACGATCCTCATACTAAGTACGTTCCATACTCCTTGGAAAATCGGTCTGGAGAATCACCCTTTTCTTTTCTTCTCTCTTCTCTTCTCTTCTAGAAGACAGCAGTTCTCGCGGGACGATCGAGCATCCACACTACTGGAGAACAAGGTCGACTCTTCAAGGATGAAGGAAAGTTCGAGGTGCACGAGACCGATTGAAGCACTGATGAATCTTCCGGTGGGTCGGATCGGAATCGAACATATCCCCCTACCTCATACTTTTCTCGGTCATCCGCGGTGCTGTGTCGCGAGCGGTTCTCTTCGAGGCATTCTCCTTCCTTTTTCGATCCAGTCGAATCTCGAATCAGTGGTTAGACCGACGAGTGGTCCCCCGTCGGAGACACTTTTTGTCCGGATTTCCAGGAGGATCCGGGGTAGAGAGGGAGAGAAGAGCGGAACCAGTCTCTCCTCGCGGGGTGAAAAAGTGTACGCGCGTCAGAGAGAAACAACGAGCGTCGGTGTAAACGCGCCGGAATATGCAGGAAGGAGGTATTTTTAGGCGAGAGAGCGGCTCGTAGAGAGTTGCCGCGAGCAAGCTCGACTGCCGAGCGACTCGGCCGGCTGGATGTTTCTCGTGTTACGGAGATGGAAAGAAAGGGTATACCGGCGAAATAATAAAATCTCACTTCAGGTGCGGTTGTATTCTCTAATCTGCTCTCAGACTGGTACCACCGGGCAATGGACCGATTGCCACATACACACAGAGACACACAGACACACGGAGAGAAAAACAGACACAGGCGCGAGCAGCGTGTGATCTCCCTCTCTCTTTCTCTCTCTCTCTCTCTTTCTTTCTCCGGGCACAGACAATATACAACACCGCACACGCACTGTACTCTTTGTCCCTCGAACCCCCGCGTGCCGCGATTATCTTGCGTTACTGCCTCCGACTAGATCCGATTATGGCAAGTTTCTCTCTCGCGAGCGCCAGGTGCGCCCTCCTTCGAGATTATATTCTCTCCCTCTTTTTCCGTTCGAGCCGCGTGTCTTTTCTATCTCCTCGTGGCAGGTTGCACCGTGAAATCTACGAGCTCGTGTTTCCGCGCGCGGCCCCGTGGTAGGTGTGTATTTATAGGCGCTTAGTATACTCGCGTACGAACGCGCACCGGCTATTCTTAGGAGCGTGTTAAATAGTCCATTTTCTCTGTCCCTCTCCCGCTTTATCACCCTCGATTCGTCGTCGTCGTCGTCGCTGCTCCTCTGGCCCGGAAGAGCTCTCCTCCTCTCTCTCTCTCTCTCTCTGTCTCCGTGGAAAAATGATTTTGCGACCGTCGTTGACTCTCGGGCCGAGCGGCACGCGACTTCGAGAGAATGCACGCACTTCTTCTCTCTCTCTCTTCAAGGGTGTCGAGGGGTGCAGCACCGTTGCTGTCGTCGATCGCGCACTCGAAACACTACCGTCGACGGACTGCGCGAGCGATCGCGCACCGCGCTCGAATGCCAGCCGATCCTGACCCGAGTATCGGTACCGTCTACGCCTCGGGAAACACAGAAACGTGAACCGTCGATAATTAAAAATCCCTTTCTTTCTTTCTTCCTCTCTCTCTCTCTCTCTCTCTTAGTCTTTCTCGGGACCGGGCGAAAAAGAGACGTTCTCCTACGCACGCACCAGAAGGGACTGCCGCTCCGGCGTGCCTCGAGACCGAGCCACTCTGTCATGCGCAGCTGAGCGCCGATTGGCCGGGGCGGGGCCCACCTGACAGCTACTACACACCTCGTCCCATTGGACGACGGGCGTGGCCACGACCACCATCCCGCCGTCCCATTGGCGGAACAACGCGCGACGATAAATAAGCCTCATTACACCCCCGACCGGCGCCTCGCTTCTTCTTTCTCTCTATCGGGAGCGCAGTTGCGCAGATGCGCAACCGAACCCGACAAATCCATCCGTCCCGGGGACCGGCGTTAAATCCGTCCAAGTTCCTCGTTAAATTTTTAGCGTTGCCCGAACGTTCGACCGTGCCGCGTCAATCATTTCGCGCGTTTTCTGTACTACCCTCTTCCCACCCCCCACCCCTTTTTTCTGTCCAGCTTTCGACGACGACGAATACGTCAAGACCTGACCGGATTGTCCGCAGGCTGTGCGCAGACTGTCCGCAGAATGACCGCAGAACGACCGCAATCTGTACGCAGACTGTCCGCAGATTGTCCGCAGGCTGTACGCAGGCTGTACGCAAGGTTTCTACATGCGGAAACGGTTGTCGATATTTCCAAAATAACGAAATACAATTAGGTTCACATTTTCCCACCATTCTCTCACAATTTAGGGGACTAAACCCAGAAAAAATGAGGACCACTCTTCTGCAAAACGTAATGGATATTAAAGAAGATGTTAATATTAACTCATTAGCTGCCATTGTACTCGCTTGAGTACAGGATAACAAGATTATATTTGTTGTAGATTTGTCTAAGATTGTATCTAAGATTAACTAGATGCTCTCTCCATCGTTTGCTAAAATTTAAGAACAAATTCTTGGACGTTAATGGGTTAATATAATCTGTTACAATCCTTTGTAATATTCATTACCTACGCTTCAAAAATAAGTATAATTAGTACAGGCACAGTAGTTGGTATCCCCCAAAAGTAATTGCATCCCTTACCCTAGCTCAATTACTATGGGTTTGTGCAACGACCTTCTTCCAAACTCCAAGGTATTGTGCACGCAGAGAAAACTGAACCGATCCAAGTGCTTTTTGCATTATAGGAAAACAATATTATCTTCATACCGAGTGACGGAACATGATCACTAGGCTCCGGATCTTCGTGATCTTTGATGAGAAAACAATTTACCGGCGCAGAGAATAAAAGTTGCAATAAATTCGGCTTGAAACGTCTTTTCTGTGCCACGAAAAAATTTCTCTAATATTACTATTAATATTTGAGAAACTATTTGAGAAACGAACTGCGAATTTTCTGCTCCGGACGCTCGTTTTTCTCCGTGAATGTGAACATGCTTTTTCTCGGGTTTTTCGAAAGAAACGCCTCGCGTCGTTTCGCGTTCACAGATTCCGCGCGGGATTTACGTGTGCCAGTGCACAGCCATGAAACATTATCCAACTTCTGTTGTTAAGCGCCTTCTATATTTCTTCTCGGGCCGGGACGTTCATAAACATGCTACGGCCATAAATCGATTTTTCGCCGCGTCTAAGCTGAACCCGTTCGCGGCGAAGAAGTCGATGTTAATAACCGTTTCCCATTTACGCAACACGCAAATCGAAACGCGATGTTACCGCGCGTGTGGCCGGACAGCCATAAATAAATCCGAGAAACGATTACGGACTTTTCACTGCTAAACGATGCAGTCGTTCCTGTCAATCGAACGAGCCCGTAAATCAATTAAAATGTTTCGTCGAGAACCCCCGTAAATACAACCCCAAAAAACCATTATCCGCTTCTACAGAGAGTTTCGCCATCGTGTAGGTCAGTGCTGCAAAATTCCTGTTTATAATAGTTATTTTTATGATTCGCCATATGGAAGGGAATATTAGGTAAAAGTAGTTGAACTTAGGCCAGACGCCTTTGGTCGTCACTTAGAGGTCATAGTCAGTTGGTAAACATATTTTTCTACCTGCAATTATTCTATTTTCTGAGCGTAGGGTAATAGACCCAGTTACTGTGGGCGTACCAATTACTACGCCTCAATTATACTTTTCTATATACTCTACTCTTTTGTAGTATTCATTACGCTTTAAAATTAAGTGTAATTAATGTATACACAGTAGTCAGTGGTTAAAGAACTATTTAATCAGACGGTAAATATGTACTTTGTGTCAGTGAACGTTTAGAGACGCACACAGTCTTTCTTTTAAACAATTTTTTGATCGCGTTACACAGGAGTCTAACGTATCCAGATTGGTGTTGTAATTTACCATGAACAAGACGATATTATTTATAGCAACGAGTGCGTCGTGGCCCGTGTAATTTTACCAGCGTTCCAAGTTTATCGATACACACTAATCACATGCAAAAATATAAAGTCAATGACGAAAGGAGATAAGGAAAAGTTGTATTTACAAAAAAAAAAAAAGAAAAAAGAAAATGCGACAGAATCGCTTGTCCCGTTCAGACCGGAATTTTCTCACATGTATTTTCTCAGCGCTCGGGTCCGAGAAGTCGATCGTACGGATCAGTGGACGAGGAACACCGTGTTTTCTCAGACCGCAAGGACTTTTGGAAAAACAAGACACCGCCTCCAAAAATAATGAGTGTCCGCCAGATTGCTCGGCGCATCCTTGCCCGTCACCATAACGAGACACCGTGACACCGCTTTCTTTGTACAAACTGTCCTCTCGTTCTTCTCCGATTGACATGGGATCATCCGCTGATGGCGGTCCTCCACGTGTGACCCGTGGAAACCCTTCTGTTCCTTCGTGTCGGTTCCAAGGGCGCTTCCTCACAGTTAAAAAATAATAACGGCGGCCGGCAAAGACTGTGGCGGCGGATCTTCCTGGAAACGAAATTCATGGACACGTCACTTCCCTGACGGACGCCATATCGCACGCGTCCTTCCGGTTCTACTTTTCAAGTTTCAACCGCTGCCCAAACAAACTACGCTCGCTACCGCGGATTTTTATGAAAAAGAAAAACAACAAACTGTAAGTTAGTTCCAACCTAGTGCTGCGTAGACAACATTTATGTTACGTTGGACATTTATTCAATGTCTATCTAATGTTAGTCGGTTGAAAATGATGAGTTCAATTTCGGTTCAAATACTTTTCGGATCCACTGTATATCTAAACGAAATGGCGATTGAAATGCTAACACGCGGACTCCTCTCTACTTCGATCAGTCAATTATGATTAGTTATGATCGAGTTTGCATCTTGCAACGAATAAAGTATGCAGTCCCGCAAATTCGATAACGATTATTTTTAAGTAAATAGTCGACGTGATGATAATCGAACAACCGAACGCTGGCAACGAAGTTGTGCGCGGTCCCGTGAACGAATTTCTTTCGGAATTGAATAACACGAAATTCCCAAGGTGCCTCGAGCCCCAGGAGTGACACTTTTCGTTCAGGTCTGAACGATTCTGACAAAATTGACACGTTTCCTGTGGTTGTGTGCGGTGCTCGCCGACGGGGTGCCACCCGTGGCGTCACCATTCATCCCGAACACACGAACGAGGTTTGCGGTCCAGGAAGAAGTCGTTGACGTCGTAATGTGACGTCTAGATTTAGAGAGAGAGAGAGAGAGGGAGAGAGAGAGAGACCCACAGCCCGGCCTCCTCGAGAAACCGTGAAATCAACCGTTCGATCTTCTCGATGACAACTCGTTGAAAAGCGTCCGACTGTGTTTACACCAAAGCTCATCGCCTCATTAAGATTACCTGCATCAACACCGTCGCGTCCCAACGAAACATTCCGGAAGTATGACCGAGGAAGATCGATTCCTTTCGGGACACCGTGTGTGCACAGTCTTTGCTCGATACGTCTCTCAAATATCTAGTCGACAAAAGTCCCAGAACTACTACGAAGCTCTGGTCGAACCGATATCTCTTCGACATCAAACATTTCTGTCCGGTTCTTGCGTCTTACGATCGACGCACGTTTCATTTCGCATAACCTAAGCGTGCTGATGAAAGAACAGAGAAACGAGGAAAATTCGAAAGAGACTCGGTTCGAAGCGTGGAACAATTCGCAATCGACGTTCACAGTCGAGGTGGTCCTCTACGAGGACTCTACGGGCGCATTTCCGACGTCTCGCGGGACGAGTCGGAAGGCAAAGGAGCGAGGAGCACAAAAGCGTCGCCATTGACATCGATTCCCTTTGTCGAGGGAGCACGGGGAGACACGAGGCTAAGAAAGAAAGAAAGAAAAAGGGAAAAGGAGAAAAAGAACAACGGGAAGGAGAGCGCGGGGAAAGAAGGACGACACGGTTGCGCAACAATGCGAAAACGCAAGAGAGCATCCGACGAAAAGCTCCGTATCACGTTCCCATAAGTGGCGGAGCGCGGGGATCCCCGCGGAGACGTCCTCACGCTTCCGTCCCCCTTCCTCCGCCCCATCCTTCTCTCCCCGTGAACTGTTCTTTCTCTCTTCCTCTCCCATCCTGGCTGGTCGTCTCTCTCTCTTTCTCTCTCCCTCTCTCTATCGAGCACACGCACACGCACCGTGTTCAACCACGTAAAAAGGGGGCCGAGAAGAGGCGCCAGGTATACTATACACGTCACGAAAAATTCCATGGTGACGGCACCCCGGGTATCCCGTAGCGAGACCTGAATAAACCCATAATTGCACCTCCTGCTACCCCTCCATTCACGTGCACGCCCCTGTCCTGCCTCGCTCATTGTGCGAAGACGTCCCCCGTTTACCGCTACCGGGCCCGGCCATCCCCCACCCCCCCCCGCCGGTTCAATAAACTCCGATCCAATTTGTTTAGGATTGTCTAAAGCTGCTTCTTGCTTCCTAACCGATCTCGAATAATACCGATCACGGCCCGAGCAAGACGTCGGAACATCGAGCGTGCGAACGTCGCTTGTACCGGACCTGGACGACTGACGGCTCGCGAGCCGCTACCCCCACTACCGCGCTTTTAACGACGCGAGAGGGGTACAGAGCATTCGGATACTCTGCGTGGACATAGTACGTACATGTACGGAGCAAGTACAGTGATTTCTATGTATACGACGCCAAGGCGTGGATGATAAACGTCGTGGGACTATCCACACTACCCCGGGGTACATACTATGAGGGGCCAAGAAGGTCGAGAGGTCTCTGACGCCTAGGATTTTTAAGGTCGCGTGGAGCAGAGAATAGTATCTCCTGACTAGACCAGTGTTTTGGAAATAGAACGAGTAAACACTGCACAGTGATTCCTCTGTATATGTCGCTAAGGTCTGGATGATAAACGTCGCTTAACTATCCCCACTACCGCGGGATACACACTGTGAGGGCGTCAAGGAGCTTGTGAGGTCTCGGACGCCTAGGAGTTTAAGGTCGTGTGGAGCAAAGAATAGTATCTCCTGACTAGACCAGTGTCTTGGAAATAGAACGAGTAAACATTGCACAGTGATTTCTGTGTATATGTCGCCAAGGTCTGGATGATAAACGTCCCGGAACTATCCCCACTACCTCAGGGTATACATTATGAGGGCGCCAAGTAGCTCGAGAAGCCTCGGACGCCCAGGAGTGTAGACATATCACAGCTCGGGTATGTCTCCTGGACGATACATGACCCGTGTCGTTGACATATACATCGAGAATATCACTGTATCTTGCTACGTACAAAACACCTAAAGCTCCTGAAACTCGTACATACCATGTATTACTTGTTTCCGTTCAGAAGATTCAGCTGTGGAACCACGAGAGGAACCAGTTGTTGCCCGCTGGGCTATCGTTTGACATGTCCTCTAGCTGTTGATGGACGTTCGTGATAGTTCCGCTGTCGGCGAAAACTTCGTCGTCGAAGTGCGAATAATCATTCTGCGGAACGTCCGTCGTGCTCTCTCTGTCGTACTGATCGACGTGATCGTAATTTTGGAACTTCGAGGTGGAGAACAGCCGATCGGACACGGTGTTGGCCCCGAAGTCGCAGTCCGAGTTGAGAAACAAGGAGCCGCTCGGGTTCGGGAAGCTGTTCAACGGGACTGCGACGCACGAGGCTTTCCCGCAAGCGCTCGACCCTTTGCCGCTCTTACAGGGGCTGATCACGCGCTCCAAACCAGGGACTGCTTTCTTCTCCTCCTTTCCCTTCTTCTTATCCTTGCCGCCGATGATCTTCTTGCACTCCTGCATCTCCTTCCGTTCTCTTTCCACCCGATCGTGATCGCTCTCGGACTCCTTCTTCTCCGACGACGACGCTTTCGCGCCTGAAATCGATAGAATTCAAAACGACGATGCTACCCGGATCCGGTTATGGATCTACAGGCTGTCGACAGTTAACGCGGTCGAGCGGAAAAAATAGTGGAATTCGAGTTTACTTTTGCAAATCTGTTGTCTCCGTTTGGCGCAACGATCGGCCTCGGTACTCGCCTCCTTTTTCTGTGATTTCCCGCAGGACGTATCGCACAAGTTCTTCTTCGTCGAGCTCTCTTTCTTCGTCGAGCCCTCTTTCTTCTCCATATCGATCTTGCACTTGGGACTGGAGAGCCCGCACTTCTGCTCGGACTTGCCCTTCGTCTCGGACTTGCATTTGCCATCGGACGACTCCCTGTTCAGACACTTGGCCGGAGGTTTCTTGCACTTCTTCTTGCCGAACGTGGCAGAGGTAGAAGAGGTGTCCTTCCCGTAGAATCGGCTTCCGGACGGCACGCGGAACAGAGTGTTCCCCGAGTCGGTACGGTTCGCGTCGACCAAAGACAGGCCGAACGTGGTCAGCGAGAAGAATCGATTCATGTTCCGGCGCGAATTCGTCTTCCTCGTGTACGCCGAGTTCGTGTAGTTTCGCCTCCCGTTGCACTTCGTCGCCCTACGGTTGCAGTCGTTGCGATCGTTCGAGCACTCTCTTCGGCGATCGCAGGATTCCCGTCTGCGAGGCTTCGTGCAGATCTCCCGGCCGCCGCCCTGGTCGCGATCGCATTGTCGTCTCTCCTGTTTGTCGCAGGTCCTCTCCCTTCGGTCGCAGCTGCGCCGCTCGCGCTTGCAACGCTGCCTCGACTGTTGCTTGCAAGACTGGTTGTTCCTGAAACATTGTCGGAAGCCGGAGAGCACGGTTTTCCGTGTTTAATAGCGAATTGGCGTGTGAAAATAAAGTGAAATTGCCAAGGTGCAGCTTTCCCAGGTGGCCTTGGCCCGCCCCAGTCTGGATCGTACAGGGTCGCAAGGGTTCGGTAGGCGTCAAATCATTGTTCGACGATGCAAAGATGGGGCTTTTCAAGGGTGAAAAGCGCTAGATGAAGGATAAATCTAGCGCGCACGCTACCAGGCAGGTCCTAATTTTGCGTTGTCCAGCAACATTTTGCATTATTCGTCGGAGAGGCGATCCGAGCACGCCGTGGCCGGCAACGTAAACAACGGCGCTGCCGTCGCGGCGGCCATGCGCGCACAGATCGCCTCTCTGAGAGGCATCGTGCGATCGAATAATGCAAAATCTTGCTCGACGACGCAAAATTAGGACCTGCCTGGTAGCGAGCGCGCTAGATCTATCCTTTATCTAGCGCTTTTGACCACTGACAAGCCCCGTCTTTTCATAATCGAGCCATCAATTCGCGCCTCCCAAACCCTTGCAAGATCGCCTCTTTGAAAGGCATCGTGCGATCGAATAATGCAAAATCTTGCTCGACGACGCAAAATTAGGACCTGCCTGGTAGCGAGCGCGCTAGATCTATCCTTTATCTAGCGTTTTTGACCACTGACAAGCCCCGTCTTTTCATAATCGAGCCGTCAATTCGCGCCTCCCGAACCCTTGCAACCTTGTACGATCTAGCGTCGTGTGCGGCACATCATGGCACCTGGGAAAGCTGGGACCTAAGGACCGACGTTGATCCGAAGAACGTTGACTACCTTTCCCTCCTCCCGCAAGACCGTCTCGGGCTGGTGCACATATCCCGGTCGTGCTTGCCGGTTTTGTGCTCTTCCTCCGGCGGCAGGCACGTGGGGTCGACCCTCGGTGGCGGGATCTTTCTGTCGCTGGTGGTGCCGCATTCGCCTTTCTGCTTGGGACACTGGGACTTGGCCCAGTCGCAATCGGTGTCGAGCTGCAACGCGGGACAGCAGTAGCGCTTGCACTGTTTCGGCTTCTTCGGGGGCTCGTCGCGCTGACGCGAGCACTTGTTGTTGCCGCTGTTCCGCGGTTTCGTGCAGATCGTTTTCCCCTCGATCATCCCCTGGTCCCCGTCGTCGTCGTCGCACTTCCTGGGCGCTGATCTTCTGGTGGTCGTCGAGATATTCGACGAAGAGATCCTCGAGTCGCCCGATCCCCTGGTCACCGTCCTCGAGTCGCCCCGAAGAGGCTTGTCCAGCGCGGTGCTGTTCGACGAGGACGATCGTCGGCTGGTGAACGGAGGATAAGGGGGTGGCGGTTTCCTCGATCCTCCGCCGTTGCCCGCCATCGAAGAGCCGTCATCGTGGCCGTAGGAGTCTTGCTGCCCCTGAGAAGGGTTGTCGTTGCCTTGCTGCAGCCTGGCGTGGGTCGCCGCGCACGGCGACGTCCTTCCCAGCTGCTTCAGGTCCGGACCAGCGATTCTCATCGGTGGAGCTTCCCTGGGCGGGACCCCGATAGACTCGTAGACCCTGTACAGACTCTTCTGATCGGACCTCCCCTGGAAATAAGTATGCCTCTCCTCGTTGCGCTGGTGTTTCCACGGGCCCGGCGCGAAATCGTTCGAAGCGTTGTCCTTGCGCGTCCTCTCCGTGTGCGTCCTCTCCTCGGTTGGCCTCTCCTCTGTCGCCCTCTCCTCGGTCGCCGTGGCGAAGACTCGCCTGTTGTTCGCCAGTTGATCCTGGTAAACGTCCACCGCCTCCGTCTCCGCTTCCGTCTGCTGGAGGGCCTCCATTTCCGCAGGGTCCTCGCGAACGTTCGATTCGGCCTCCGTTCTCCAAGCCTCTCTAGATCCCGAAGATCGTCGAGGCTGCTCCGCAGGGTACGCGTCCGACGGCTCACTCGTCTCCTGAAGATCCGCGGGCGGCCTTCTGCCGGCAGTCATTCGCGTCGACCGCGACCTCTGCAGCGGTGGTTTCTGGGAGTTGCCGGGCGGTTGCGAGGAGTACCTGCCGTCGGCTGCGACTGACACTTCATCGAGATCGTCGGCACCTCCGGCTTCGAGATCGGCAGAAACTTGATCTGCTCCGCCGCCTTGGGAAGCGGCTGCGCCTTCTGCAGGACTGGAACCTTCGGGCTGGGTTCCGCCATCTTCGCCGGTTTCGCCGGCTGATCTCCGTTGTTCGACTCTTCCGGGTTCCGCTTGCTCGATCCGACCCGCGGATGATCCTTCGCCTCGATCGCTCTCGTCGACAGTATTATGTCCTCGGGCGGCTCGCTGTTCTTCTTCGCCGTTGCCAACTCTTTCTTCGCTGCTTTCTGCACGTCCGACACCAGGTCCACGTCGATGTCGTATATGCCCCCCGGGACGAACGCGAATTCGTCGGTCTGACGACGCCGGAGCGTTTTGTAGCCCTTCAGCTTCCACTTCATCGTCTTCGGCACCGAATTCCCGTCCAGCAACGACATCAGGCTCTCCTCTTTAATCGGCTCGGACGTGCTCCAGCAATTCGACGTCTGATCCTGCAGCTGCTGGTGACGCTGCATCCTCGGGTTCACCGACATCGAGGTGAACACCGCCGGCGCGCTCTTCGGCACTTTCACGATTTCCCTCATCTCGCCCGCGATCCGCTCCGGCGGCACGATGTCCTTGGACGCCTGGCATTGCTCCGAGTCGCGCGGGACCTCGTCCTTGTTCGAGAACTCGAAGAAGTTCCAGAATCGACGCGCCGAGGCCGCTGTATGCAGGTTACAGGACGATAGCTGCGGCGGTTCAAAACGAAATTGTACTTTAAGGATCGTCACCGATCTCCTGCGATCGAAACTCGGATTCCCCGGATTTTCTCGCCGAGATCTACAGGATCGCGCGAAACAGAGTTCAAAATTCCGGGTTTCCCGAGGGAAAGTTTCCTTGAGTGGGCTTTCAAGGTATATATTATGCGTGTTCAGATTGAAATGATAAATAGAGTGAGATGGAGAATTTTCGTCCGAATTATTAGCATCGTTATGGTTCACTTTAGGGTTAAACTGAGGATCTTTGTGAGAATCATTGCCGGTGCGTAAACATTTATTCGTTAATTTGAATAGAAGACTCGAATTTTTCTCTCCGCGAAGCGTTTGAAAGCGTGAATTGGAAATTCTGCGTTGCAGCAACGAACGGTCAAAATGGTTTATCGTTTTGGAAAATGACTGCGTGGGTAAACGAGAAGAAGTAGCGGATAATATTTTAAGAGACACGGTTAATTTTTCGACGATAATTGAAAAATTACCTTCGGTGGCAATGGGAAAGTCTTCGTTGGCAACACGTGAGTCAGATCTTGCAGCACCAAAGTCTTGAGTCCGTTCATTGTTCGATTGAGAATTCGAAAGTTCAAGCAGAAATTTTCACGGTTACTTGAAATTTTGACACGGTTAATTGGAATTTAAACAGAGGTTGTGTACGCGAGTGTGTTTCAGAATCAAACCTAATCTCTCATTTTGAATGAGAATGACAGACAATTTTCAGAACAACGGAAGATCGAACGAAACAGCGACGAATCGATTGTTGGCGTCCTCGATCGATACACGCCGGTCCTTGCGCTCGCTGATCGACCCTCGCAAATACGCGCGACGTTCGAAAAATGCGTCTCAAATAATCTCCATCAATTAAATCGAACAATTTCAATAACGCAAGTATGATTTATTCAGAGTATTTTCATTCGAAACAATCCACACCGTGTCGATAAGTTCTTTATTGCCATCATCCTATCGGTTATAATCTTACGAATTACTCCAATTTCGAACGAACAGAATTGTGTCATAACTAAATTGTCTCATAACTGAATTGTTCACGAGCCAAACGGATTAACCACCGTTCAGAATTTTTCCGGCCGAAGTAATTAATCGATGCTCAACAGTTTCCATTTCAAGTAAATTTCGTTCGGTACTACGGTACTACGATACTTCGGTACTACAACAAAAGTTGAAACAACTTTTCGAAAGGATCGCGCGTCACGGTGCAACGATCGAGAAAAATATTTTACGCGTATTCAATCTCGATTGATTCGGTTGTAATCGTATCGGCTGATGAACGATTCGAGTTCACACGGCGAAGGTGACCCTGCGATTCCGGTTCCTCGACTTCTTCTTCCCGTTCCGTTTCTTCTTCGAGCAGATGAACTTCAGTTCCTGGTAATCGTTTTCATCATCCTCCGGCGGAAATCGTCCGCCATTATCCTGACGATCCTCGGCGGCGGCCTGTTGCATCGCACCCCAAACACGACCTTTCGGTTTTCCTCCGGTCGACTCATCCGAGTCGTTGTCCTCGTGTGAGGGTCCCGCGGCATCACAACCTCCACCCAGCCCAGCTCGCTCTTCGCCCCTGTCCACTGTCTGTAGATCGATCGGATCGGTTCCCATAGTCCCGTCTCGGACGAGCTCAACTGCCTCCGCTGTTCCCACTGGTCAAAAGACGTTTCATTCGCTTAGATCCGACACGATACCGCGGCATCGTCGACCGGACCGTTTAGGATCGCGATAGGTAGAGGGTTTTCGGGTCGTACCAAACGGGGATTGCTGGCTTTCGAGTACAGAGATCGAGCGGCCAAGTTCCTGATCCCGTTCATGTCAGTGTTCTTCGCCCAGCTTCCGGACTCCTCGAGGAAAAACGGAACTGCGCTCACATCGCGGGGAATGAAGTCGACGCAGGAATAATTTGGACCCGATATTGCGCAGACGGCCTTGGCCCGATAGTAACGAGAAAATGTTTACGCGAGGCGCGCGAACTCAGCGTTGAGAGACAACGAACGATTCGATTCGTCGAATCGAAGTCACCGTTTCATGGAAACGCGGACAATTCCGTCCGATCTTGACCCGTTAACGAGCAATAATTTTTCTTTTGATTTTAGCAAACGATGGACGAAACGTCTAGTTGATCTTGCAGATAATATTAGATATAAGAAATATAATCTTGTCGTGACTGTACTCGAGCGAGTACAATGGCCGATGATAGGTTAAAGTCTGATATTCAATTCTCGATTTTCATTTATAAATCCGCTTGAACGCCATGTACGCCATGTTTACTTACATGTAAAAATTCAAGATTAAATATGAAGAATAAATTATTGATATATGAGTCTATAATTAAACCAATATGGAGTTATGGCGTAGAAATATGTGGTACTGCAATAAGCCACAAACTTGAAGCACTACAATCCATTATCCTTAGAACCATTGTGAATGCACCGTGAAGAAATGAGAAATGAGCAAATTCGCAAGGACCTCAAGATCAATCCCCGGGAAGAGGAGATAAACCGACTATTAATTAGATTAAAAATACTATGCAGGGTGTCTCAAGTAAATGGGAACACCTAAATATCTTTCGTATTTACATAAAGAAGAATAAACCAGTAACCGGTATTATTTTATAAATACGATTTTCGACGAACCGATGGCGATGGAAACGAGATCGACGAAACAAAATGAAACTCGCTCGAAACTCGTCTCTACCGAGAGAACTTGAATTTTCAAACACGTAACGAGAAAAGAGAGCAGAACAGAGGTTCCAGTGTCCCGTTGAAGTTATTATTCTTTTTTTTTCGCGAATTAAAACGGACCGACGAAAGATTTTGCTGAGGTTCGAACGCGAGGTTTGTTAGTCGGCCCGGAAAACCGGAGAATTCGGAAAGTTCGGTCCCGGCCGATTTCGCGTCGCGTTAACGATCCAAGTTCCCGTCCTGTTCGCGTTCGATACCCTCGGGGAGTAATTGAAGTGCGCGTCTGTGCACCTTGATTGCATATCGCGGAGCGCCGCATCAGACGCGGCCGGGGATAATGTCTTAATGACTAGAACTCGCCGAGTTCTCGAACCGGAGAGTCAGAGTACTTATAGCGCGACGGGGGAAGAGGGAGAGGGAGGGAGAAGGCGGGGCGGAAGTTCGCGTTTCACTAGATTCGAAAAGTACCTGACTTCTCTGTTAATCGATCCGCCAGCCACGTTTAATTGAATACCGCACGAGACAACAGCCTCCCTTGATAACTTCTCCGAAAATTCGTTTCAACGATTTCGACCGAGTTCGTCGCAACCCTAAAACCCCGATGCAACTCGAAACAGTATGTGTCTCAGTCGGCCGAGGAAGCTTCTAGCAAATTTTTATCAAAAAAATATCTGTGATCGTACTTTGCCAGCAAAACCAGGTCATTCCGATGCCAAGACCGCGGCAACATTCCAGCAATCTTGGAGCAGAAGTTGCTCCCTGTTTGCTACGAATTTGCTCGGTATTTAACCCTTTTAGTTTAACTGGAATCACGGTTTGAAAGAGAGGACTTAATTTTTCTTTTCTTTACGGTCACTTATACCTTTGTTACTTATGCAATTTTCAATGAATATAGAAAAATTAGCGTCACTGTTTTATTCTCTATTTCGTCCTTAATACACTGCTTCTTGAATTATGTAAATAGTGCTTTTCGTTTGGCTTTTGTGAGCCTTTTTCCAAACCCTAGTAAAATCGTGAAATCGTGAATCGTGATCGTCCCCTTTTCGCCCGGCACTAAAAGGGTTAAAATTATTTTTAAACCCATGGCAAATCCATGCCAAATCCATGGCAAATCCATGGCAAATCCAAGCCAAACCTTGCCCTCGTGAAGAGGGCAGGTCGATCGCACTAAAACTCCGCTCTAACACTACATATCTAACTCTAGAAGAAAAAACTAATACTATAATAATATATTACTGTAGGAGGAATTTTACTTAACACCAGAACGACCGTAACAGTCAAAATAACTGGTTCCTAATTTTTTCTTTTACAATTACTGAAATTGTAATAACGTTTTCATCGTCAATCGCGTTTATTGCTCAGTCGTTCCAGTGTTGAATTTCGAAATTCATTCATGAACTATGGGTAGACCAAAAATTCGACCAAAAATTCGACCAAAACTGCGTATGAGGACACGAACTAACTATAGCTTTAATTGTTTGTCGATTGTTTGGAGATGGAAGCGTCGGTTGGTCGCACGCGTCGAAAGAAATATTTTGCCACGGTCGCGTCGGCGTTCGAGAGGAAATATCAGTCGGTTTTCTTTCCGCTCTCGTTGTACACAGTTCTCGGCCGAGAGGGCAAAAAGGCGGATGCGCAGAACGGTTGCGGCCGTTCCGCATTGGTCCAGCCGCGGTTTCCATGGACGCGAATCATCGATCTGTTCGCCGTTGACGTTTGTTTTGCGGAACGGAGCATGCTCGAATGGTGCTCCGTCCATCCATCGTTCCGGCGTTTTACGATTCGAACGAAACGCAAGAAAGAAAACTGATTAACCTCGACGGAGGTTTGCCCCGTTCGGATTTATTGCGAAGGAACGTCAATCGATACCCGGGGCCGTAACATAATTATTACGACGAGCAACCGCCGTCTAGCAGTTATGTTTCTCCGAGAACGCAATTATCGAACTTCGTAGAGAATCGAATGAATAATCATAAAACATTTGGCGAATCCCTTGGCGCCCTTTCCACGAGATGCGTGCACGTATCTCTAATTTGTTTTTACATATGTATCACTCGTGTGTCTGTACGATAGCGGAAGTGTGCAAAATGATCGACACGAACGCAAAACGTGGCTCGTAGAATTAATCGTTCTTCGGACTCAATTGCAAGCCCACTTCTCACGTTTTGTTCCTGTCTTCTTCGTTAAAAATCCGCCGTCCATTACACGCAGACCTATCTTCTTATTAAAAATTGCAAATTACGATTGATTTTGTTTCTGACAGTTAACCGCTGACAGTTAACGATAAAACCGAAACTGCAAAGTTAATATTAATCGTAGCTCCTTTAACTCGTTGCATATTCCACAAATCCTACTAAGATTTATTTCGATGTACCAGAATAAAAATTAATTTCTGAACCTGGTCAAAAATTAACCCATTAGCGGCCATTTTACTCCCTTGAGTACAGGATAACAAGATTATATTTGTTATATCTAAGATCAACTAGATGTTCCGTCCATCGTTTGCTAAAATTACCAGAATGAAAATCAATTTCTGAACCTGGTAAAAAATTAACCCATTAGCGGCCATTCTACTCGCTTGAGTACAGGATAACAAGATTATATTTGTTATATCTAAGATCAACTAAATATTCTGTACATCGTTTGCTAAAATTAAAACAAAAATTCTTGGGCGTCAATGGGTTAATGTCATTCTGTTAAAAAATAGTAAATATTGTCGGTTCACGATTGGAATTTTCACCGCCGGAGGTAATTGAAACGAGGCGGGGCAATAGTTGAGAGAAAAATTGTGGGAAAATGATTTCGCCGTGGATCTCGATCGTGACTCCGAGAGGAGGAGAAACCAAAAGGGGGACACTTGTTTGTAAACGAGTTTCAGCTGTACGGATGCTCCCCGTGCACCGATTCGATTTTGTTTCGAGCTTACTGTCAGATCGGTCAGGTAGTCCGACTCCGTATTACGTTACCAACGACGCGACGCTCGCTCGAGTGCATTCGCTCGCGTTGCTGGCTGCACGTCACCTGACTTTAACTTTGTTTAAAATTAATTAGGCCTGAGGTGTCGGGGGGACACGGTCCCGCGGCGACCCCGGCCACCAAAAAGAGAAGATTCGCCCGGCCGCTTTCTTCCGGGGGACTCGATCGCAACACCGCCGGGACGAACACCACCGAGAAACCTCACGAAAACGAACGCTCGAGAATACGTTGAATTCTGCCCGACCTCATAATTGTTCACGCTGAATCAAGAAGAAGTTCTAATCTCCTTTCCGAGAACGAAAAGCGTCCCAACAGCCGCTCACCGGGCAATTTGGACGAAATCGGATTCAAAATCAAGGAACTTTAGATAGGAGTGAGATAGAGCGATGAGATTTTGTTTAAATTAAAGCTCAAACTTTGTGGAATATGGGAAAATAGGGAGATTGTTGTACGAACGTTTTTTAACCTCGAGAAAATTCGTTAAACGTGCAGAAGTTCGAACAGTGGGAAATTCGGACGAAATCGGATTCAAAATCGAAAAACTTTTGATAGGAATGAGGTAGAGCGATGAAACTTGTTTTAAATTAAAGCCCAAACTTTGTAGAATATGGGAGAAAATAGAGAAGCATGGGAAAAATAGGTTCTCGGGGAAGAACAACGCTTTCGGGACACCCCGTATACATGTAATAACCTCCGGTGACACGAGTCGCTACATTTCCTTTTGGGAATGCTTCTCTATTGTAAACAATTACGAAAAATTGTGGAAATAAGAAACCGAGAAATGTATCGGCTTGCCCCGATCTCCGGCACTATTTAACTTCTTTTTCCCGCCGTCTGGTTTAAAAACCTGTTTGGCAAAACATCGGTCGACTAAACGACTCGACAAAACGCTGACAAAAACCGAAATCGGTCGATCCCGGGAACCACTAACAAAAAAAAAACCAAAAATCGGAAAGATCTCTGTAGCAACGCTATTACGCGCAGTGAACCGATCCGCGTGAACGAGCGTGATCGCTCTAGGTCTGCAACGCGACACAAAGGCCGAGCAAGTCGGCGCCAGCGTTGTGTAAAGCGAAAAATTGTCGTTATTACCGTGACTGTACGATGCAACGGTGGTGGCATCAAAGTGGCAATCGCGGTGATGTTAAGCCCGCCACGGCCCGGCCCGCTTCAGCCCGGCCCGGCCCGGCCCGGCGCGTCTACGTGGACATGTTTCGCGTGTTGCGCTAGCCGGCTAGGCGATTTCGTGCGTTCTCTGCTATCCGAAACCGATGGGCGTTGCTCCATCGTAACGCGATACGTTTGTGCTCTCTTGCACCACGCGCGAGCGTGTGCAACCATGATTGCCCCGTGTGCCAGACGAGTCTCGCGTTGATAAGGCTAAACGCGCGCGCGCGCGCGCGCCTCGAATCCTACGCGGCCGAACGACACGACGAGAAATAATATTCGAATAGCAAACGAGCTATCACCCTGGACACCTAACGAGCGAAAAAAACCCGGGGGGACCGCCAACGATCGCGGTTTACTATCCTCCGGGAGATCGTTCTTATCCCACACGCGTGTCCCCGGGAACCTCGCCGAGACACGGTGGCCACCATCTACAGGGTGGAACGCGATCTTTCGCACGAAATTCGTCTCGAAGAGAGACGAACGAATTTTAAAAGTTTTCATAAATCGCATCGGTATTTCGTTTGTTTCGTTGAACTTCGCCGATAGAAGCAGTCAGGGATGGTTTGAAATCCATATACGTATGCAAGGCTCAAAATCTGGACAAACTGCCGCTTCAATATTGCAATGAGCAGTTTAGAAGTGGTCAATTGTGTTTCCTAAAAGTCCAATCTAAGTCTGTATGGAGCCCAAATTGCAAATTTCTACCTGATCGTGGAGTAATTTGTAATATTCGGCAGAAGATCGGAATTCTGAAGCAACTGTGACGTCACAACATGGCTGCCGCCTTAATATTGCAACGAGCAGTTTAGAAGTGGTCAATTGTCTTTCCTAAAAGTCCAATCTACGCTTGTATGGAGCCCAAATTGCGAATTTCTACCTGATCGTGGAGTAATTTGTAATATTCGGCAGAAGATCGGAATTCTGAAGCAACTGTGACGTCACAAGACGGCTGCCGCCTTAATATTGCAACGAGCAGTTTACAAGTGGTCGATTGCGTTTCCTAAAAGTCCAATCTACGTCTGTATGGAGCCCAAATTGCGAATTTCTACCTGATCGTGGAGTAATTTGTAATATTCCACAGAAGATCGGAATTCTGAAGCAACTGTGACGTCACAACATGGCTGCCGCCTTAATATTGCGACGAGCAGTTTAGAAGTGGTCAATTGCGTTTCCTAAAAGTCCAAATTGGGAATATCTACCTCCTCGTGGAGTAATTTGTAATATTCGACGGAAGATTCGGATTCCGAAGCAACTGTGACGTCACAAGATCTCGTCAAGTCCACGCAAGCGCTTCGAATGCCAACAAACATGTGCGCGAAACCCGAATGCAAATATATATGTGATATATTTTCCGGAGAAATTTCGCGCAAAAGCGAATGTCCCCTTTGAAACGGTTATGCGCGGGCAATGGGTTCCGCGGGTACTCGAACGAGCGCGTTGCAGTAAATTATTCGCAGCGGAATATTTTTCAGGGGAAAATGGAAGGACAACGCGGAGAAAGAGCCAGCAGGCAGTAGTGTGTGTGCGTGTACGGGGAACGAAAAAAAGAGAGGAAAAGAATCCCGTCGTGGGAACGAGGTTCAAGAGAAACAGAGAGGGAGGAAGGATAGGTCTCGTGTCGATCCTATCGGAGCCCCGAATCTCGGAATTCGAATTTGTCCCTGTTATCTGCGGATTCCATCGTAATTGCTTATCTACGAGGCGCTTGCTCGCCGGGACGGCCATATCCACCTACTTTATGCGACGCGATGCGTCGCTCCACGAGAGAGAGACACGCATGTACGCACGGTTCTCGCGTGTTTCCGTCACGCGAAACCTCCTCCTCACCGTCGGGACGTTTATCGCAGCTACGGAATCGTATATACAACATCCCCCTCCCACTCCACCCTCCACCCACCCTCCCTCTGTGTTTTCTCTCGCACGACGGATTCCTCGCGTTTTCTTCTTTCTCGAAACGGTTCCGGTGGCGCCTTCCATTACTCCGCCTAAAGCTTTTTCACCCCCGTCACGGACCTACGGGGTTTTCATCGAAAACACCCTCCCCGCTACGATAATTCTCCAAGTGAAACAGCACTTACAACGCTTCTGGATTTCGATTTATTCGAATTAGCTTGTACCTACCGTCCCTTTCGCGTACACATGTCAGCACGAATTCAGGGGAATACAGTCAACCCCTCTCTGCCGGTACCAGGCTGGTCACGTGACCGGGCCGCGGCGGAAGGGGAAGTTAGAGTCGTAATCTGGCGACTATGACCCTGCCCACAATTCGTTAAATTAAAAGCCACAAAATTGTAACCGATTGCAAGCGCCAAACGACAGAGAAGGAACGCGTCACGTGACCGGGCCGCGGCGGAAGCGTGGGGGAATAAATAGCGCGGTGGAAGGGGAAGTTAGAGCGGGGACACGAGTCTTGATCTGGCGGCTGCGTCTACGTCTCCACGGAACAGGAACGGCCAGCCATATTTTCCGCAGAATCGCGCACGTTGTCCGGAAGAGAGTACCATTTTCTCTATAATTCCGCGTCGGGTTCTCCGCGAGAGTAAATTTGCCTGGAACATAATACACCGTTCTAAAGTTCAAGCACCGCGCGACCAATATCCCCCGGTGCAAAAACGTTCTTCCGCCTGCCATACCAGCTTGGCCTACACTTCGCTGTGCGTTCCCAGAGCGCCGGCCGGTCATCCCGGCGATAATACGATAAAATTACCCAAAGGAACGGAAAGAAACGAAAAAGGAAAACCCGGTGGAAAGAAAAAAAAGTAACGTTCGAATACTGTTACGTCGAACGGCAAGCATCGAAAGCCCGATGCTGGCCCGAGGTGGCACCAGCACCTACATTACAGAGTCCGTTGTACCGGGTTCGCTCTATCGTCAACGATTCGACGCGCATCTAGCAAAACCGATTACCGTTATCGATGGGCACGACGACGATGGGTGTGGACCGCGCGCGGTGTGGATCGCGAAACGGCATCCCGTAAACGGATAATGCCACGCCACCTCTACACGGCCCTATTCCCTTTGGAACATCTGTATGGAAGCCGTCTGCGGGCCGTGGATGCCGGCCCGATATCGGGTTACTAACGTCATCGTTGCCGATCCGATCCGAGCCGAACAGAGGGACTCTCGAGCGACGAAACAGAAGGACCCTGGTCGAACCAGGACCACACACGGACGGCTTTCCACGGCTACAACCCTAACCCCTGGCCACACTTCCTTCATCCGTCGCTAGTCCCGTTCGTTGCTCGTCGATCCTCCACTCGCGATCCAGACGAAATCACAGGCCCGTCGAGATAAATCCGGAATTTTTTCCGGCTAGACGGTTCATCAGTGACCTCCAATGACCTTCATCCTAGGTTGTTGTATTCGTCTCGATATACAGTCAGAGTGTATATGGAAACAGAGTCGACCTTCGTATCCCCTTGACGCTCCTATAAAAATATTAGTAACAAGCGAATTATTCAGGTGACCTGTTTTAAATGTGCCAGGCACCTATGAACAATGTAATTATTGATAAGGTGACTCACTATGCGGAGTGTCTCAATTAATAGAGTCGACCTTCATATCCCCTTGACGCTCCTATAAAAATATTAGTAACGTCAGATGTCTACTGTCTTTGAGAGAAAACGAGTTATTCAGGTGACCTGTTTTAAATGACCCACCCTCCTAGAAACAATGAAATTATTGATAAGGTGTCTCAATTAACTCTGACACACCTAACAACTTTGTTATTTATAGGAATACAAACAAATGTTTGAGGGGGAAGTTATCGTATTAGGAGGGGGCTAGACGTCTGTCTGGACGGAGGTCATCTGAAGGTTGATATTAATTGTTGAATTGTTGAAGGTTGATATTGATATTAATATTTTCCGAGATCTTACGAACAGTAATGTTTTCTTTAACACTAGATTTAGGAGACTCGTCAAAATGACGGACTCGTGCAAGGACGTACTTGTGAAGAATTGTCCAATAGTGTCATTTCTTTGAGCACATATCACAATCAAAATGGCTGAAAATCTAAATAACCACAATTTATTATTTCTACAACGCAATGTAGAATATTCACTTTTATTGCTCCGTAAATCTGGCATTAAATGAAATGACGTTATCTTTCGAATACGATGACCCATTGTGAAGGTCATTCAAGGTCACCCAGGGCAACTGCAAAGGGAAATTAGGACTACTCTTTTCGAATGCAATTCCGCGTTCACAGGAATGACACTGTCTGTCGTATGAAGACGACCGGCGTCTTCGTACTCGACGTAATTCGTCTTTCCGCGATTCATCGGGGGGAAAAAAAAACTGTTCTGATTTTCTGGGAACCGGGGGCGGTGATCGATACCGGAACGAGCTAGATAGACATCGCGAGAGCACCTGTTTTAAACGGCCGAAACTTTTTGACCACCCTCGCGGCGGCCGTGTTTCAAGGAATCGTTGCGATTCTTGGTAGCGTGGAGGAGAATCGTAGGGGATGGAAAGAAAGAGGGAGGCGAGGGGGATGGGGACGAGAGCGAGCCAAGAGGCGAAGAAGGCGGTGGAAAGAGGCAGACGGCAGACAAATGAGTCGGGCCGCGGGTCCCTGCGACTCGTTTAATCAAAGTTTGGGATGCGTGTTGCCTCGGTCCCGAACTAACTACGTCCAATCATGCTACAAGTTCAAACGGGAACCTTGGTGTCTCGTGGCGACCTCTTCGCATCTCGTCGCGGGCTCGATCATTCGCGAAAACCATTTTCAGAACGGGACACGAGAGGTTCCGACAATTTTTAGGCTTTCCATTTCGCAATTATTGAAATTACAGAGAGAAATGGCTGAGTTGATTTCTGTATCTGAGCACATATTATATAGTAACAACTGTACAAAGTTTGAGCGAATTCAATCTTTCCAGTTTCGTATGTTTTGTGCTAGGTTTAGCTTCACGTTAATTTATAGAAATAACTGGAATTTGCCTATCGAAATTTCTAACCATTTTTGTAAATAATATGCGCTGCAAGAAAATTTGTTGAACAATCCCAATTTATAAATATCAGAACCCGTTGTTTACCGTGCCGTGAACCTAGTGTTATTGCGATCGATATACCTTTTCCTGCTTTTTAAACCGTTTGTTTAAAAAATCCGCGTAATCCGCACCACCAAAATGGATAATTCCTCTGGTCGAGTTTCCATCCGGAATATAAATAAGTTCGTGGAGGATCGAGTATAATATTTTTAACAACCTGGTCTACCTCTTTTCCGATCTGCAAAATATCTCTTTTTCCATTGAACGTTCTCGTTTTAAAATGGTGGACGGCGCCGCTCCGTTGGAAAGAACGTTCCGGTCGATGAGTTATTGAAATTTTTCCGGTGCAAGTTTCACTCTTTGCCGATCGGCAGCGGTCCTCTTCGGACCATGTTTGAACAGAGAAATCTAGGGCTCTCGCCCGCTCGCATTCACCGCGGCGTAATATCAATAATTACACACAGCCGCTGGAAATATCGGTTTCCATCACCGCAAGAAAAGTTCAAAGAACTGCCACAATTTCGCAATGTATCTGTCGCAAAACCATGACCCATTTACCATAAACGACGTCACTGTCCGACACGACTCTTTCACACCTACCTCTCCACATGAATCAACGGTCGACGGAAAACAATGCCAGCGCGGCGACTGATTATCGTAAGCGTTGTTCGAAATATAACAAAACATAATAACACACCTGTATCTATGAATACAGAATGTTCATGAATACAGAGAATGTTCGTTGGATACAAAGTACCCGATTCGTAATATCAATACTGCAAACAAACATGAGTATTGTCTGAATAATAATATTTTTGAAGTTCCGAAAATCGGACAAATCCGATCGACTTGAAATTTGCTGAACAGGTTCCTCTTCCGGTAGAAACGCGTTTCCCAAAAGGATTTTTCGAGGCTCGCAAAAATTAATATAATTTAGAGAAAATATGTGAGGAGTGTCACATGGAGGCAGGGGCTCTCCGGAAAGAGACGAGGAGTACAACGTTCACCATTGTGGTGCATTCGCCTAGATCGAAGTATTCGGAGCGAGAGGGTGGAAAGATTCGCACAGGCGGATGGGAACGGGATAAAAGAATCGAACGCGCCCACGGAAGATAGGAGGGTTGCGGGGAGGCCAGGGGATCCTCTAGAAAGAGGTGGAGAGAATCGCGGCGTGTCTGGCCACTCTATAATTTGTCGGGGTGAGTTACCGCCCTTGTCTTTGCTTAGCGCTGGCCGTTCGTTCCGTTTGGTTCTCTCTGGTGATGCTATCGGCGCATACCTCGCTAGACAGGTGGCCACCCCGTGACACCCACACAACCGACACACAGGCACGCAACGACGTGCACCGGGCACACGCACCCACCCAGTCGGCCGGCTCGTGAATCGTGCCGCGTCGCATGCGTGCGTGAATGCGTGTAAAACCCCCTCCCTTCTCGTACACCTACTCCTGCTGGTCCTCCACCACCGTCTTCTCTTCATTTCTCTCTCTTTCTCTCTCTCTCTCTCTGACTCTCTCATTCTCTGTCGAAAAGTTATCACGTCGGACCGCCTGTTCCACACCCACGTACACCCCCCACGGGATAATGCTAATTTCCGATGGATTAGAAGGACGCGATCACGATAACGGAACGTCACTCTCCGGGGTCCCGGGAATTATGGGACCGACGCACAGGCCCCGGTCAGCGTAGCCGAAAACCCTGGCGAATTGAAGAAAGAAGGTTTTGCGGTACGTGGAAACTAATTAGCGTCGATTAGTCGCGGATCATAAGGGGACAGCGGGTTTATGTTTCTGTGGAAAAAGTTTTTGATGTTTTGATTAATGATTTGTTTTTGATTAATAAGAGAAAACGTGGGAAAACAAACTCTGTCACCCTGTTCTTATATCCGCAGTCTAATTATTTCGTTTCTGTGGAAAGTTGTTCCGGGAGTAAGAGTGAAAGATTGTAGAATAGTTGACAGATTTAGAATACGATTTCTGTGCGATCGAGCGACCTTGGAACACTCTGCATGCAACTAATATATTTTCCATATATTTCGAGCACGCTTATGAATTATTGTAGCCCGATTATAGGAAACAGGAGCCGCATAGGAATGCGTTGTATCGTTTAACCCTTTGCACTCGGCGCTATTTCCATGTTGAAACTAAATTTTTCTTCCGTCTTACAATACTTTCACTTTATTCGTAGGAAACTGATGCGATTACCACATAGAATTTATTTAGAAATTTGGTAATGTAACAAATATTTTGTGATTTCTTTGAAATAATGCCACAATAATTTCTAGCGGTGCTTCAGAGCCACCACTCGAGGGCAAAGGGTTAATAATTTCAGTCATTTGTAAACGGTATATTCTTCAATCGTTCGAGTTGGATATCAATATTCTATTTGTTTGCTTCTAGGGCCATCTAAGATCGACTAGACGTTTCGTCCATCGTTCGCAAAAATTCGGAAAAAAATTCTTGCCCGTTAATTGGTTAATTCGACAGTGTCGGTGTTTCGGTTCCTCGGTTCGCGGGCCTAACGCGTCTCGGTTAGAGTCGTCGACCGTGGCGCAACGGGTCCCGGCATTGAAAAATCGACAACAGGAGTGACGAGACACACGCCGAAGAAGGGGTACACGCCGTTTCTGGCGGGTCAGGTGTGCGCGGCCCGTCCCGTTGGCAGCAGCATTGTTTTATCCCGGAGGTGACGAGGGTGGGTTGGGGAGGGTGAGAAAGGGTCAGGCAAAGACAGCGGGGCACCACGCGGCGTCTCGTTGTCAGTGGGGGGCCCCCGTGGAAGGGCCCCGATGCCCGCCCACATCGCGGGACGGGTCCCGGGCGCCCTATCCGATCCCGAAATCCCCGATCTTTCCGACGCGATAAACCTCACCAGGCCGGATATTTATTATTTGTAATTTACGTCGTGAGATCCGGCTCGTTAAGCCGAAGACTTCTCGAGGGGTTGGGATCATCGAGCGCGCGCGAGCGCGTCCTCCGCCGATCTGTATCGGCTGCGGCCCCGGAGGATCGTCACCCGAAATTTGTTCAGGTGTTTCGTTATTACCCTCGGACCCGGGGAACGACACCTCCTCGAGATCGACAAGGATCGACGAGCTCCGTCCGGTGGAAAACACTTGTTAACAAACCGCCGGTAACGGCGAAGAAGCTCCGGGTTTCTTCATCTTCGCCGGACATCGGGGCACGGTGGCGAAGCCACACACGACGCGTTCGGGTGCTTTCGACGCTTTCGGCTCCTCCCGGAGCCGCTAATGGAGCAGTCTTCGTGAGAAGCTGAGGAACTACTCGGAGCCGTTCGCGTCTGCAGGAAACGGTGGAATAGGGCGCCGATTGATTGTGATTAATGGGACGCCCCACGAGCACTCTTCGTGGGCACAGTTTCGGATGCTCTTCGGGGATGTTAGAGCTTCCTTGAAGTCGATGGAACGATCGACGGGAGCCGCCGTTTTCGTTTTAAGTATATCGTGGTCGATAGCTTGCGATACAACTCTTACATCGAATCGGATTGAAACGTGCTCGCTGCAAATATTATTGCCAGTCTGTGGATCGTCATGCGAATGAAAGATTTGATGCATTTGTTGCGAGAAACTTGGGAATATCTTTCTCTGTTTAATAATTATTGCAGATCCGAAGCAGTTTGTTGCAATTTTTATTTTTCATATGGATCCACTGTTTAATCCATTTGCATCATAAGGAAATATGAACAGAAGGTAAAAGAACTTCATATTTCAGCATTGTAAGACAAAGTAAATTGATAGGTGATAGTGGCCAGGAAAATTGAGCGTATATATACGCCAATGATGCAAATGGGTTAAGTTTAATTATCTAGGCCTTTTTTTCTACGTTTCCGAATAACATCTACTCATTTTTCTCGTAGCTACTGTCGCAAACGATCTTTCGTTATTTGTTTTCCTAGAATATTTGTGCATGATTGAACAGGTGAACGAACTGGGAAAATGCTACAAACGGAATCGTCTATTGAGGCATTGAAAAGTTTATTTATTTAGTGATCTGTTTTCGGTTTTACAGAGTAAAGCTCGCAGCGCAGCTTCGATTCAAAGCTGAAAGAGTTGACCGACGAGAAACCCTACGTCGCTTTACAATAACAAAATATTTTAACGTTCCTCGCAGACGTTTCAGTTTGTAACACTGTCTGCCAGTTAGGTGTCTCCAGTCGCTGTATCGTGCAGGAATATCTTAGCTACGAATAAACAACCGGTGGCGAAAGCAAAGGCTTCAAAATCCTTAAAATCACTCCTAGTTCATAGTTGCGTCACTTCTCTTAACGAAACGATCTCGGAACGAGAACGAGAATCGATAACGAGAATCGGAAATTTAGTATTCGGATAGTTGTCTTTGCAAACGATTTTCGGTGATGTACGAAGAAAGTCGATTGTCGCAAAGAATCGTCAACCGGTGGCCGAAGACCGACAAAACCCGATCGCTCCACTTACGCTGAAAGCAACAAACGAAAGCCTGCACGGGGAACAAAAGGGTCGACGGGACAGAGCTAACCGAGCGATCGAGCAAAAGAGAGAGAGATAGAGAGAGGGAGAGAGGATGAAGGAAAGAAAAGTGGAGGGGAGAAAGGAAGAAAAAGGAGGAAAAAAGAGATGGAGGAGCCATGTACCGGGAGAAAAAGCGCGGAGATGAGGAGAACGGTGATGGAGGTGAAGAAGTTTGCCGAAGAGAGGAAGCAAGAGGTGGCAGCGTCGACGTCGTCGGCGGAGGAAGAGATGATGGCGGAGGAGAAGGAGGTGGAGGTGGTGGTCGTGGAGGAGGAGAGCGAAAAAGAGAGAGGCACCGAGTAATTTAACACCGGAAGCGTCTTGAGCGTGACGCCACCCTGAAGGTGCAGGATACGCGTCGAGGATAGGTAGGTAGGAGGTGGGGCAAAGAAGGTGGAGGCGATGGCGATGGTGCACAGCCAGTCGGTGGGAGTCGGTAGGTACTCGAGGCCGCCATGCAAGGCGAGCTTCCTTCGTGTGCCTCCTCCACCTCCTTCCCGTCACCTTTGAACCGGTCTCCTTTCCTCTTTTATTCGCTCTCCTTCTCCGTGAGCGTCTTTGCTACACCGGTGTCCAGTCCGAGCTTCCTCCGCGCGTACCCTCCGTCCTTTTCCCCTCGACGTTGTCTGCAGAACTCTCTCTCTCTCTCTTTCTCTCTCTCTTTCGTTCTCTCTCTCGCAGCGCAGACGATGCTCGCTTTGTTCAATCGTTTTTGTCGGTCTTTCTGTGCTCCTCTTGTTCTTTCTGCCCCCTTCGTTTTTTAAAATACAGTTAGAGAACCAGCCGAAAAATACAAAAAGGGACACGCCCTTCTGCCGGGCTCCTCTTACAATTAGGGGATTAGGATGTCTGGCTCGATAACGAGGCTGACCCTTGCCGTCTTGTTCCACTGAGTTTCGGGCCCGACGCTGCCGCGGTCTTGTTCTACTTTTTCGGGACCCCGGGTACAACTCACTTCCACGGTCCCCGCGACCACTCGAACGATGCATCCTCCGGAGGAGGTGCAACCCCCTCTGCCCTCTATTTCAACCCTTTGCGCTGTTTTCGATCTGAAACTACATTTTTCTTACAATATTCTCGTTTTACCCGTACGAAACCGTTTCTACTTGTAACATCGAAATGTTTAGCAATCTATTGAATAGAAATTTGGTAGTGTAACAAATATTTTGTAATATTTGTCGTGATTTCTTCGAAATAATGCCACCAATGCCAATATAATTGTATTGTAATCGGACTGCGGATTTTACGCATTTGTGACGAAAATTAGTCGGTGTAATTCAGAACGGTGAACGGATTAAACGAGTTCAATAATGTTGACATCCCATTTTTAACGTGTAGAAATTGTTAACGATCAAAATAAATTTTCACCTGGCTCCCGTAGATTGCAATTGATGTGTAACAATTTTATTTTGCATCAAGATCCCCGGTCTAATGATAATAATAGGATCGAGTTTGTTCGGACATTCAGTTTTCCGATATATATTTATTTATTATCATTCGAGCCTCGTCGGCCCCGAAATATTTTTACTATTTCTGTAATTTATCTTCTCCTCTGTGGTCGTTCGACAAGTGACACATACGACTGAAGTGCGAGAAAGTATAATAAAAACGAGACAATTACAATAGTGCACGGTACAGAAAAAGTTTGGAAAGATTGTAGAGGAAGAAGATATTTTCCAATGTTTTGACTATTTTAACCTTGGATGACTCTTCTGATGTTTTCACGCCATAATTGCTAGGCAGCAATTTTCTTTTACGCATCTTCCAATTTTCTTCTTGGACTCGATAATAACATAATTTGAAAAGCCGTCTTTTTGATAGAACGTTTACCGTTCGGGACCCATTTATACTACACGTGTACGCGTGTGTTTGCACACACATACGAACTGGGGACCTCTAGGTCGGAGCCTGAAAGGCTGACGTCTTGATCGAATCGTCACCCCGTCGCATCCGAAATGATCCATCATCCTCGATAGAGTGTTCCCACCATCTCACCGCGTCGAACTTCCTCCGTGAGACTTTTCTGTCTCCTCCGCGGGTTCCGTCTCTCCGTCGACCGCTGCCAATCCTCTCCTCTCCTCTCCTCTCTCCTCTCGCCGTCCTCTCCCCGGTGCCTCGGCCGTCGGTGTGCAGCCGATCTTACGTACTGCGGAGCATGTACACGACTGGATGTAAGTACGTACCTACCTACGCCCAAGGGGGATTGAATTACCACCGCGAGCCCCTATGTGGCAACTCTCTTACTTAACCTACCGTCGGGAACTGTATCGATACATTTTTCTTCCACGGGGTGTCCCGCAAACGGACCAGTCTCTCCCTCCCTCTCTCTCTCTTCCCCTCTCTCTCTTCCTCTCCCTCTGTCTCTCTGCTTCTTCCTTGGCTAGACTTCAGTCTCGCGAATTTTAACCCTTAACGCCGAGAGCATTTTCTCTGACATCGGCAACACCAATTGTTCAAGCGTTTTCCCTTGGAAATCAAAAAATTATTTTCCCGGGCTCAGCAGACTGAGAAACATTTCACAATTTATCCATTTTCATTTCATCTAGTCCAATAAAAAATTGACACTCGTCTCGGAGAAGTGGGACGAAAAATATTGTAACTTATCTGCACGTCTGTCGTCCTTTTAGAAACGAAATATTTTTAGAGTAATGAAAGATCGATTCTTGAAAACAGTGGCGATAAATAATTCTTACCAAATATCGTGGAGAACAGGATTAACATGTTTTCAGTATTTTATGACCAGCAAGGACGACTCCTGAAAGTTTTAGCTTAGTCTTTCTAGGATTAATCAGCCACCGACGGATCGCGAATACCCGTTACCCGATGTTTCCTCAATTTTATTAGCATGATCGGAGAAAGATAATCGTAGAAAATAAATAACACTTGGGAGATCTGTATGGGAACATACGGATCTTATAAATTGTTTCATTGTTTGCGCGATATTAATTTCAAGAATTCCAGATAATTTTCTGCCAGAGAAAATAAAAATGTTCGAAATGAAGACAGTAGAAACTTTCTAGAAATCTGACGGGAACCGATCGGCCTTATTACCGAGTATATCATTCCCGTTACTTTCAGTTTCGCGACGCGTTTATCAGAATCGTGAGAACTCGACGAGTTTCCAATCGAGATAACGCGGTTTGACGAATGAGAACCGAATCGAACGACGACTGTATGATTTACGGCATATCCTGGCAATATCATTCAGCATGAGACTCGCAATCGTGACGCTCGCTTTGCGACGGTAAACCAGACTTCAGATGTCACTTTTATCTTTCATTAAGTTTGCTAGTTTCAAGTCCGAATTTCCTCAGCGATGGACTAAAATTGCGTTATCAAATTTGGTCTCGAGAGTAAACGAAATATTCTGTCGTTGGGACAAATGGAACGATTCGCGATCCGCGCGTTATCGTGGATCAAGAAATAGAAAGACCTGCTCGCCGAGATGCAAGTAGTCATCGATCTCTCACGAGCATCTAAACGGGAGAGTTTAATGCCGGAATTACGTGACTGGACAGCGGACGTATACCATTCCGCTAATGAGCTAATAGCGGGACGGAAAGAAAGGGGCGAACGGAGAGAGAGAAGGCGGATTTCAATTTGTCGTTAAGCTTTCGCTAAGAACGGCGACGTCGAGGCCAGCGAAAGGATACCTCCGAGATCTGGTGCCAGGCGGGGGGATTTAATTTCGCCGGAGTTTATGGAACTGCCTTCTATAATCTTCGATTACATCGTTAAGTTACCCCGGGCACCGGTTTTATTAACAGCCCTTGGATTAGAAGAAAATCCCTGGACAACCAATGCAATGCTGCTCGTTCTTAACGAGCCACCTAAACGGAAACGCCGCTAATTAATCCGTGTTTAATCGATTCTAGATCGATTATAACGCCGCCATGAGTATTCAAAACTTTTCTATAGATGTACACTGGTAGCGCCATATTTAGCGTGGTATACTGAAGACGTAATGGGAAAATAAATGACGTACAGTGTTCACTCCAGTCCCAAATACCTAGCCGATAAAAGTCCCAGAACTATCCCCACTACCGCCGAGTGTGTACCCTGTAAGGGGTCATGAACATAATATATTATTATAGCATAATATACCAGAATATAATAAAATACACCTGTGAATACCATAATATACCAAAATAGACTACGACATTCTATAGTATACTAGAATATAGTATAGTATACTAGAATATAGTGGAATATAACACAGTACAACATACAATACCTGAATATATAATAAAGTACCTGGAAATACCATAATATATCATAATACACTATAATATACATTATATGCTGGAATATACTAGAATATAACACAGTATAGCATGACATACCAGAATATACCATAATATACCTGGAAATACCATAATATACCAAAATACACTATAATATACCATATTATGCTGGAATATACTGCAATGTAACACATTATAGCATAATATACCAGAATATACCATAATATACCTGTGAATACCACAATCTACCAAAATAGACTATAACATACCATAGTCTACTAGAATATAGTAGAATATAACACAGTATAGTATACAAGACCTGAATATACAATAATATACCTGGCAATACCAAAATATACCATAATACACTATAATATACCATATGCTGGAGTATACTAGAATATAACACATGGCCCTGGAGGCCTGCTGTTCGACATATGTCTCCGGCTAGACCCATGTTTTGGACATGCATCGAGCAAAGACTATACTTTGTCCGGAAACGGTACGACACGAAGAAAACCTGGACCACTATCGAAATGAACGTGACAACGAAATTGGTTTGACGATGTAGCCAAAGATCAATCGATACAGTAGAAAATTAGCGGGGAGAGTAAAATTGTTTTTGGGGGATTGAGACTTGGGACCGTCCCCGGCTAGACCCATCTTTTGGACACGCATCGAGTAAAGACTATAGAGTAAAGACTTCTCCGGAAACTATAGGACACGAAGAAAACCTGGACCACTATCGAAATGAACGTGACAACGAAATCGGTTTGCAGCAAAAGATGAATCGATACGATGGAAAATTAACGGGGGAAGTAAAATTGTTTTTGGGGGATTGAGACTTGGGGACGGGCTGTCATAATCACCAACACATTTGCCAGCCAGGAGAGTACTGTGTCGCGCCCGGGGGGAGGGGGGAAACGAAACGTCCTCGGACATCCTGCGCGGGTTATCATCCCCCGTCCACGGAACGTCGTTGCCGCGGAGTGACTATAAAAACCGGGACATGTGCGAAACTAAGATGACAGGACGGATGGTAGGCGTGCGTAAGGACAGACGTAGGAGACGCGGCCGATGTCGATGGTGGCAAACTCCGCGGAGGCACGGAGGAAGATGAGGTCGGGGGTAACCCGACACCTGGCCGCACCGAAGGTAACGTGAGAGCCCCTTTACCCGCCTCCGTTCCTTTTCCTACCACCTCCTCCCAGCCTCCTCCTCCTCCTCCTCCTCCTCCTCCTCTCTTCTCCGGGCTGCTCGTCCTCCCGTGGCCACGATCCATCCTCCGCGTAGACTCATCCGCGAACCGTGAACCCATTGGATGAAGGGAACACGAGCGACAATCGTCGTCCGTCCTCGTCCACCGACGTCTCCGGGGCGAGCCTCTCCGGGAGCCGGGAGGCGCGGGAGAACTCAATTATATCCCACGGGGGTGAAGATTGACGGGAGGACGCTTTTCCTTTTTTTTTCTACCGTGTCCTTTCGCTCTCCCGTTTGAAATCGGCGAGCGAATGATTCCTCGTCGGCACACGCCCACGCTGCACAACCGTCCTGATCAAACGCGTTTCGTTCCGAACGATGTTCGAGGTATTGGTTGATTCCCGATAAGGTAGAGTGACTACGTTACCCCCGAAAAATGGTTTCACGCGGCTCAAGTTTTCGCCCTTATGCGTAGAGCTCGGAAATGTGTTTAGTAATTTATTGAATACAAGCAATTTTTAGTGGCGCCGTTACAGAAAGCGTTACTGAAATACCAGAAATCGGATCAGAGTTATTCGTACGAATAAAATCAAAATATCGAAGGACGGAAGAAATATTTAGTTTTAGAAGGAAAATAGCTCCGAGTGCAAAGGGTGAATTAATGAAACCAAAAGTAGGAATTTAAAATGTATTACAGGGTGTCCTGAACCTTCTGAATTGTGAAGGTCCTGAGAAAATTCGGTTTACCTGAATCACTGTCGATCACACATGAGACTGACGTGACAGTTAACGTGTTAATCCACGATATCGAGCGAGACTCGTGGCAAGAAGCTCGGACCAATCGTATAGAACACGAGGTAGACTCGTGGTGCAGCGAATTCTCGATATATGTCAGCGGAACATTGGTCTTGACGACGTTAATCGCGAAGAAGTGCTAGATCTCTGGAGCTTCTTGTAGGGGGGATAATTCCGCGACAGTTATCGGCCACGCCTCGCCGACATATACGGAGAATTCACCGCAGTTTTGTCGCGGGGTGTGCCAGCGCCGAATTAGAGTGAATCAGACGAGATGATAGGTTCTGGCGCACGAACTATCCCCTCGGCGCTATGATCTCGTTACGCGACACCCTCGGCTGTTACCCATCATCCCCCGAAGTGCGGCTGTTTGGGGCGGGTGTGCCAGCCCGTCGTCTCCTCTTCGGCAACGTGCACGGAAATTCGCACACTGCCCGTCGGGGTTTGTCTCTGCGCGTGTACGGTATAGTGTGCGCGCCGGTTTCTCGGCGCGCACGTGAATCAACACGTGGCCAGAGGCGATGGGCACGCGATAATAGGTTTTCGGGGATGCTCGTGTCGGCCGGGATCAGCTTTTCTTGCGAAAAACGTGTCGTGACAAACAGCGCCGAATGGTTAATTACGTGTAAACGTACACCGCGTGTACACTCGCCTACCCGCTTCCATGGGCCCCGACCAAGGGAAAACAATGCGCACGCCGATCGGGGCTCGCGATAAATAGTATTAACCACTTGGCGACCACGGACGAGTTGTCTCGCGACGAAATACCGTTCGCGCGATCACCACTGACGAGCTATCTCGCGACGCGATGTCGCTTGCGCTGTGCCGTAGACGAGTTACCTCGCGAACAAGTTTGCGTTCGTATATCGCTCAGCTATTGGTTTTGATTTGAAAGTATTTTACTGAAAAACTTACTTGAAAGTATTTTTATTTAATTTGAAAATATTTTTAGCAAGAATTATGTTTGTTTGTCTTTTACGTGGAATAGTTGGAAACATGGATCCACACGTAGCGTTACATTACATTTTTGGTATATTATAGTATATTCAGGTATATTATGGTATATTCTGGTATATTATGTTATATTCTAGTATATTCTAGTATATTATGGTATATTATAGTATATTTTGGTATATTATGGTATATGCTAGTATATTTTGGTGCATTATGCTATATTCTGGTATATTATGGTGCAGTATAGTATATTTTGGTAAATTAAGATATATTGTGTCATATTCTAGTATATTTTGGTATATTATGGTATATTACAGCATGCAGAATTTGCATTCTCGGTGACTGTAGCAACACGGCTTCCACCGACCGATAGTTAATAATAAACAAGTGAATCCCGGTCCTTAACAGTGCATTTCTGATCGTAAGAGACAACGACGATCCATCTCGAAATTCCTCCGCGGTTACTCGCGTCTTCCGATGGTAATTAAAACTTTAATACACCGGCGTCCGACTAATTAAAAGGCAAAGCCATTTAAGGGTTCACGAGAGAGAGAGAGAGAAAGGGAGAGAGAGAGCACTTTAAAGTGTTCGATTCGCTTCGCGGCTGAATATTCATGCGTGCGATAGTACGAAGAAACGTCGGAAGGCGGTTGGCGAGCGCCGGAAGTACTTCGCGAAGTCATTTTTGACTTATCGATTGCACTTTGCAACCCCCTTCGTAATTACTACGACGGGGATAATTAAAAGCCTGGACCCCCCCGGTACGGCCCGGCCAAGTTTCACGCACCGGTATCGGCCGTCAGAGGGTGGTGTATAATCGATACGGACATTCGAGGGGTGTCTGGGACGAGAAATACCATGATCGAAAGCTACGCCCCTCCCCAGGCCGCCCTGGTATCATCCACCCTTAAATATTGTGCACCCTTCGACAACAACCGCGGAGCAACCTAGTTACACGACCGTGGGCCCCGAGGACCTTTGGGCATAACCACCGAATCAGCAGGGACGTGCACTGATATCATTTGGCTGATAATTACACTGTCATTAAATAAAACATTAATCTAGAGGCCGAACATTGCAAACATTAGGTTCCGGTTGATTTTGAGTACTGCGAATGCGAATTTTACCCAAAGTAAAAATTGTTTACACCGTTTTTAAGGAACAGGAGCCAACCTAAGATTTAATTCTTTTTTGAACAATTTGAGTAAATTGAAATTAATCAGTATATTTAAATTCTTTCAATCTATCAGGTGTTTCAAATTGTATCTACTCTTGTGGCTCTTATTTTCGACATTTGAATTTGTTTGCGGCACCCTCAGGATCGTTCCAATTAATAAAAAATAATTTGTGCAAAGGCCCCTTGGCCCTTAAACATTGAAATGACTAATTATATGCTCGTAGAATCGTTTTTCTCCAATATCTTCTAAATTATTGACCGTATTGAAAAATATGTACTAAATGCAACGTGCTTTGTAATAATTGATTCCTGACAATTCGACTGAAATTGTGGTATTAGTACCAAGTAGCCTTGGCATTGGCCGTGCCGGAATCCGTCTGCTGTAGCCGCGCTGTGATTGGTCCGCGTTTTTCGTTAACAACTCCTCAACAAGCCGTCGGAGAACATTTTCGCAAAGGAAAAAGTTACTTGAAATGATCTCGGGAATCACCCCTTCCAAGGAAATTTAGCACATCCCCCTGGAATATGTATAATATCGTTAGAAAGCATACACTTTGAGTCCGTTTTCGACAGCAGGTTTGGCTCATCAAGGCCATCAAGACTTTCGAAATGGCCCGGTATGTACTTTTGACCTCAGGAATGGTCTGAATCACAAAGTGATCTCAGGAATCGCCTCTTCCAAGAAAATTTGGCACATCCTCCTGGAATATGCATAATATCGTTAGAAACAGTACACTTTGGGTCCGTATTCGACAGCAGATTCGGCTGATCAATGCTTTCAAGGCTGATCAAAACTTTCAAGGGTTATCAAGACTTTCGAAACGGCCCCGGCACGTACTTTCGGTGGTTGGCCATTTCGAGAACGGGGCACGGTATCGGAAGCGGCGGGCGACCTGTTACGTGTGACCGGGCGAGTTAACGCTTTCGGGTTTTAGTGTTCCGGTTTCCCGAGGCGACCTCCCACGGGACTCGGAGCCGAGCACACAGGACGGTGGCGTCGACGGTATTGAATGGTTCGTTGGGAACGGTCGCGCGATTCTCACAGGACGTGTCGGGGCAAGGTTGTAGGGAAAGAGCCTGCCTGCCCGGCGAGCGTGTTGTCTAGCCGGCTCTAGACTATCGGGGCCAGCCGGAGAACGTGGCAGCCGGAAGGGCGAGAGGGGGTAGCGAAGGGTGTAGGAGGGGAGGGGAGGGGCAAAACCGTGTCTCGAAATTGCACGTTCGAGCGCAACGAATGCGACGGCTGAGGTGGTCATGGTACCCTGCGCGGTACCATTCCTCCGTGGTAACTGGAGAACGGAGACAAGTATCAGTTACGAGGAAAACTTCCGTGCACGCATTAACGACGTCGTATGTCCTCACGTACGACGTACGAGGGTCGCGGTGTGAACAGGTACACAACAGGTCCGAGGGAAGATCTGGGTCGTGGCGGTTCGGTTAAATGACTGCGCTTTAATTTGACAGCGTTATGCGCCCCGGGAATATACGGCCGCCCATAATCGAGCTACCTCTCGACCCATCGAACCCCTCTTATCGGTTGTCGATAGACCGCCGAATTTTCTGCGAAAGTAGAAAATGATCCTTTGGATCCGGAACACCGTGATCGATCGCCTACAGCGCTCCTCGAAGGTTATTCGAACAGCCCTTACGTTAAAACGAAACTCTATTGCTGTGCAGTGAACGTTAATGAGTTGTTAAATTGTAATAGAAAAGTAATTCTTTCTCATTCAGCTTTACAAGGGCTTTGGATTTTATGATAGAAGCGTTTGGCCTGCGTTCGACGTCTATACTCGTCATTGCTCGATTTTAATTCCGCGCCGTGAGGAATTTTTCAAATTACATTTCACAGTTAACTGGTTAAATTGGAATTACTCTTTTGACACTAGATTTTCCGAACACTGAAAGTAGTGACTATTTTGCATTGTTTTATGAAAACAACAAGACCGTGTCTGTCGACATTTTTAGCCATCTCTTTTAAATAGTGTACACCGGAAGAAACGAATTTGTTAAATAATTCCTCGTGGATGCTGTTTCACAATTTCGATAATCCTAAATTAATGGTACTAGACGTTTCATTATCATTTAATTTGTGCTCCTTACGAACGCTCAATCACCGAATCACAATTTTTCTATTCCAAATTCTTTAATACTCGAACGACCGGAGCAGTCAAAATGACCGGTACGTAATTGTTTCTCTTACAATTACTGAAATTGTAAAAATTGTAAAATTTTCGTCGGAAATTTTTTAATGAAGCTCTTCATTGAATTACATATGACAATAAAAGTTGTACGAAGTCCGAATAGGTACAGTCTTGTCACTGTTACAAAGCAACATACGTCAGTCGCATTTATTACTCGGTTGCCCTACTGTTAAAGTGAAAAATACTATTTTCATATATGTATCGTTTATGGATAAGGTTCACGGTGAACATCTAATCACTATCAACAACATTCCACAATCCAATTACAGTATCTCAAGCCTACACACAACAATAACGATATTTTATAAGAAAAACCTGCAGTTTCGAGAAATGCCAAGAAGAAACGTTTTCGCGGCCATTTAGATAATGGCCGAGATTGTTGAATAAAATGTCTGTTGTGAAGGTCGGATACACCGCGACAATGGGTTCGAAGTGAAACGAAAACCTGTCCGGGATCAACGAAAATCGAAACTGATTCGCAGCACGTGAGCATTATCACATTAGCGGCACGTGGCGCCGGCGCATTATCGGTTTTGAATCCCAATGATGATGCGCCTTCCGTGGCGTATTGAAAGGATAAAAGGGCGGGCAGCACGAAGGCACGGGTCACGAGGAAGGGAGGAAGGGAGGACAGCCGCACGCGGATCATTATTCGTCTTAACGATGCCCTCATTATCGTGTCCAAACAAATTGCTCCTTTCGTACGCTCCGCATTCGCTGTTCCATCTCTTTCGCTGCTCGCACGGTCTCACACTCTGTTATTGTTCAGCCTAATGTATTAGACGCGAGGGACGAACTTTTCACTGTACCACATCGATCCACTGCCTGATTACAATTTTTTCTATTTTTCTTACCACCTTTCCATAACAGTAAAGTGTTTGACATTTGTCCGAATCACGGACCTAGCCGGAGACTTATATCGGCCAGGAGATACTATTGTTCGATAGAAGGCTCGGCACGGACCCTCGGGACCCTTATCGACTAGTAGATTGCGACGTGTATAGGCTAAACACTGTATATTTTCACCAAAACGATTTTTCTAATTTTGTTACTCCCTGGCAATGATGCCAATTTTGAAATCTTTTATTTTTCTACACATTTACTTTTCCGTGCGTAGACACTATTTTATAAACACTCGGGTAACGTGAAAATTAAACGCAATCGAAGCGAAGCCCCCTCCCATTAACAATTTTCCCATTTGTTAACCCTTAGCACTGGAATGGCAACTGCAAACTGCCAATAAAAATTGGCGCATCACTATTCAAAATATCGTTTACATTATTCATTTTCTACGTATTTAATAAATCACTAAACAGTTTAGTATTGCGCGAATAAAATGCGCCATTATAACACGAAACAAAAGAAATATACAGAAGGGTAATTTTCCAAGTTGGAAGAAACGTTTTGTTTCGGAGTTAAGATAGCTTCGAGTGCGAAGGGCGTAAAACAAATTTTAAAAACAAATTGGGACCTAGGTATCGGTTAATAATCGTCACAATGTTTCAGATAACAATTGGCCTTAATCGTCCCCGGAGAATGAGAGGCAAGTTGGCCTCGAATGATTGTAATAGTATCAAACAACTTTCGATTATACAATCGGGGGTTCCACGACTCCCGGGGTCATCGATATGTCGGGACCAACGACTCTCGGGGGTCGCAGCTATTAGGTTCCACGACTTGGGGGTGGTCGCTGTCGTGTCCCACGACATGGGAGCCCCGTGGCAGGTCCCATGAAACGGGAGTCGTCCCCATCAACAGCGACCATGCCAACATCGTTGCAACCTGATGATTGTTCCACAATCCGGAGGTCCTCGGGGACTCTTCACCGAATTTCTCCTCGGAACAGGCTGGTTTATTCTACTTCTTTTTCGCGTACCGAGTTTCATAAAAAGAGAAACAAACAAAAGAAAACAAGGTTTCGACCCGGACAGTGTTGATAGTGTTAGTGGATCGTTATGAAATAGGATTACCTTGTTCATAGGTCTTACTACACTCGGTAGCATGATATTCTAATAAGCTCTTTTCAATCACAGTCATGTACGACGATGTTTCACTGTTTTCCTGGTCACCCTGTGTATTGAAAATTATTTTGACAATATCTAAAAGAAAGTCCATGTATTTTAGAACTTGATTCTCTATCGATTCACAGTACAAATGGTAGGTCATCTCGTTTCGAAAACATTGCTTACATTGATCTGTAAGATCTAGGAAAATATGACCTCGCTCCCTTCTCCAAATGTATATATATTTATTTATTATTAAGGGTTAATACCACGCACGATGATCGTGTAAACGGTGGTGCGCGAAGCGGATAAAAAGGTCCCCCGCGACAACCATAAACCCCGGCGGTCTCCATCGACGTCCGTGGGCGCGATATCGTGCGAGCACGGTTCACGGTTCACCTTTGACTGATTTAAAAGACAGAAGTAACAGCCACGGGTTTAATCTCGGTCTCTCGGGCCGGTTTCTAGTCAATATGGCCGGTCGGTCGGTCGGTCGACGAGCGAACAACCCGGCGCTAAATTGAAAATGGTAATCTCAGCCCAGTATTTCAGGCCGGATCGTTACGCGCGTGTCCCTGTGCCGGAACAACGAGTCCCTTAGGAACGGATGATTCATGGATCGTTGGTCGAACGGTGAACCCCGGTCTACCGTTAGGAAATCATCGATCCCGAAGCAAAACGGCCGCGCGATCGTGTCGATCTCCGTTCGGCCCGGGGTAATTAACCCGGGCCACACGGAAGGCCAGTCCGTAATCTGAAATCCAATTTCCTAGTCGCGGGAGTGCGGGGATTGTTTCGCGGCGAACATCGAGGATCACAATGGCGTCCCGACGCGGCGCGCCGCGGCATGCTCGTTTCCTCTCCGGCTATTTACGAGTCGCGGAGCATTATGGTCGCGTGACTTTGGGGACCGGTGCCCCGTCGTTGGCGTCCGGCAATGCATCGGTAATGAAACGAGCCTGGCAAGAGAGAGGCAATAGTCGTAAATAGCCGGCCGGCTACCTACTTACTCGAAGAAGATGCAGACCCGCGCGCTCTTCGGGCTCGCGAGTACGCACGCGAGTTACCCCGTGGGAGAGGGACGAAGACGACAGAGGGACGAAGACGACAGAGAGACCACGAAGAGAGAGAGGGAGAAGAGAGAAAGTATCGTGGTAATTGTTTTGCGAATGTGTTTGGCCTGGTTGTTGTTGCCGCCGCGGTTGTGGGACCGTTCGGGCCACGAATACCGCTTGCTGCGCTATCTGTCAGCGGTCTCCCACGGATTCGTTCTTGCTGCTCGTTTGACCGTCGATAACCCCGTCGAACAAAATGACGGAGGCGACGATAAATCCTGGTCACGCGCCAACGCGCCAGCTTGCGATAGCAAACTGTCAGCAAGTCACTGGCGAAAATGGTGTGCGCCGGACGAGAGGCCCCATTTTAGAGCAGGACCAGCTGAAACTCACGCGAGTCACGGACTGGTCGCGATCGGATTGCGGGGCCAAAGGAGGATGCTCAAAAGTGGTTAAAGGACAGACTGTTTTAGGTAGCCCGGACTACTGCTACTCTTCAGGATCTAGGAATGTATAAGCTCACGCTTGTTTGGCGGGTTGAGCGATTCGCGTGACCCACATACTAGACGTCTTAGGATTGCGGAATTGGAACCAAAAGAGGATGCTCAAAAGTGGTTAAAGGACAGACTGTTTTAAGTAGCACGGACAGTTGTAGGCTACTGCTACTTTTCAGGATCTAGGAATGTGTAAGCTCACACTTGTTTGGCACGTTGAGCTACTCACCTGACCCACATACTAGACGCCTTAGGATTGCGGAACTGAAGTCAAAGGAGGATGCTCAAAAGTGATCAAAGCCCAGGCTGTTTTAGGTAGCCCGGACAGTTGAAGGCTACTGCTACTCTTTAGGTTCTAGGAATGTGTAAGCTCACGCTTGTTTGACGGTTTGAGCGACTCACCTGACCCACATACTGGTCGCCATCGGATTGTGGAACTGGGGCCAAAGGAGGATGCTCAAAAGTGATCAAATCCCAGGCTGTTTTAGGTAGCCCGTACAGTTGAAGGCTACTACTACTCTTCAGGATCTAGGAATGTGTAAGCTCACGCTTGTTTGGCGGGTTGATCAACTCACGTGACCCACATACTGGTCGCCATCGGATTGCGCAACTAAATCCAAAGGAGGATGCCCAAAAGTGGTTAAAACCCAGGCTGTTTTAAGTAGCCGGACACTTAAAGGCACCTGCTACTCTTCAGGATCTAGGAATGTGTAAGCTCACGCTCTTTTGGACGGGTTGAGCAACTCACCTGACCCACATACTGGTCGCCATCGGATTGTGGAACTGGGGCCAAAGGAGGATGCTCAAAAGTGGTCAAAACCCAGGCTGTTTTAAGTAACATGGACACTCGAAGGCTACTGCTACTCCTCAGGATCTAGGAATGTGTAAGCTCACGCTCTTTTTGACGGGTTGAGCAACTCACCTGACCCACATACTGGTCGCCATCGGATTGTGGAACTGGGGCCAAAGGAGGATGCCCAAAAGTGGTCAAAACCCATGCTGTTTTAGGTAGCCCGGACAGTTGAAGACACCTGCTACTCCTCAGGATCTAAGAATGTGTAAGCTCACGCTTGCTTGGTTGAGCAAGGTTTGTTTATTAATTCCACATCTATTTCGATAGAGACTATGCCCATTGTGCGCGGTCCCCGGCCATTATCCGAGCTCCGTCACTCCAGCTAGGGTAAAAAGTGAGACCGGCGTCGCCAGTGGGTGCCGTATATTCCAAGGTGGTGCCGTGAATTTCCGGTCGTATCTCGACGCAATCTCGGCGGTGCTCGCGGGGAGGAGATTCTTCTCGATCCGGTCGAAGACTCTCCGCGGGAAGACAACGTCAGAGGTAGAAGAAGAAGAAGAAGAAGAAAGAGGAGGAGGAGGAGGAGGTCGTCGAGGTACAACGAGAGATGTGAAAGAGAAGGAAGAGGGAAAGAAAGAGGTTGCGCGAGTAAGAGAGAAACGAGGGGGAGGGGAGAGCGGGCTCGAGTGGCGAGCGTCGAGAGAAACAGAAAAGAAACACGGTACACTCTATAAATACGAGCGGGTAATTGATTCAGTAATAACTAACTCAACCGAGCCAACGTGAGTCTCTCTCGCGCATTCCTCACCCTGTTCCCTCTCCGTTTCCTCGAGTCTCGGAGTCCCCTCTTCTTCCCCTCGGCCTCCCTTCTGCCGTCTCTCTTTCTCTTTACCCGGTCGCCTCTTCTTCTTCCTCCAGAGGTTCACCGGTGTCTCGCGTGTTCCACGCATAAATATGTATGCCGGTAATAATATAAGCGGCGGCGGTGGTGGTGCTGTTTGGGGGAGAGTCTCTTTCGTATCAGAGGACCCCGGGGTACCATACGTCACGCCCTTTTTCTCGCGCACCACACGACGACACCGCTCTCCTCTCCGTGTCGATGCGCAACCGACCACACCGGAACCGACCGCGTCAAGTTCGACCGTCGCCGACCGATCGCTTTTCGAGACCCGGATGTCCTTTCTTCGCCGCGGTTGCGTCAGCAGGTACCCGCCGCTACCGGCTTCCGGTTCCTCCTCGGCAGGTTCCTCCTCGAATGCCCTGCGGGCCACCGCCCTAGTCGAAACTGGCCGCCGCGAAGCCTCCCCAAGTTACTCCTCGCAAGGTCACCTCACTTGACTTTGGCCAACTATTCTCTGCTACGTGGTTCTTCAGAATTCCTATTTTTCTGATTTTATTTCCCAGCGGCTTCCGGTTCCTTAAGTAGGTTCTTTTTTAAACGCCCTGTGGGGCACTGGCCTTGCCCTAGTTGAAGCTAAGAGCCAGGATACTAGGCTTCTTCAAGTTACTCTTCCCAGAAAACGCAAGGTCAACTCACTCGACTTTGGCCATTTGCTCTCTGCTACGTGCTTCTTCAAAATTCCTATTTTTCTGATTTTATTTCTTAGCGGCTTCCGGTTCCTCTTAAGTAGGTTCTTTTTCCAATGTCCTGTGGGGCACTGGCCTTGCCCTGGTTGAAACTAAGAGCCAGGATACTAGGCTTCTTCAAGTTACTCTTCCCAGAAAACTCAAGGTCAACTCACTCGACTTTGGCCATTTGCTCTCTGCTACGTGCTTCTTCAAAATTCCTATTTTTCTGATTTCATTTCCTAGCGGCTTCCGGTTCCTCTTAAGCAGGTGCGTTGTTATAGTCGTATCCCTTTCAGCTGGCCCGTTTTTAACGCCTGGCGAAGGCTAGGTCCACTGTGACCCGCCCAATAAAAATTGTTGGTTTTCAGTGAACGAGTTCCACTAATAATTGAACATCAGTAGTTTAAAATTCAGCCCCTTGGCCTGGCGGCCACTGTGCGTTGTTGTATTCGCATCCCTTTCAGCTGGCCCGTTTTTAACGCCTGGCGAAGGCCGGGTCCACTGTGACCCGCCCAATAAAAATTGTTGGTTTTCGATTAACGAGTTCCACGGTAATGGCGATCCATTTTTCCGGTAGAAAGTCGCCGGTGACCGGTAAAAATCGTTGAGACCGGTGAAAACGG